>JAOTOM010001673.1:10000-76610 GCA_034440615.1 Ashinkailepas kermadecensis | reverse complement strand
TTGGCTACGGAGCATATGGCGAGGAGTTGTTGATGGTCATCTTGTGTTGTCAGTGGCGAGAATTCAGAGTCAGAGTCCACTGGCGAGCATGGGTCAGCGTCCTTCTTTCGTTTTTTCCCCATCGCGGGGACAAAACCCTACCTAATGTAACTTAAATAAAGATGAAGACGCACAGCAACACAAGGAACGGAAGTACGATGAATATGAAAAACGCGTGGGGCGACGGGTGTCACCCCTAGAAACAAAGAAGCGAAAAGAGCGACGGGTGTCACTCCACAAAAATGAAAAATGAACTGCGATGACCAGCAGTCAGTCAGGCCAAAACTGGCACGGCGGAGTAATCAGTGGGCTCTGGCGATATGTACTTGCCAAGGGTGTCGATTTTTTAAAAACACTGGGGGGGGGGGGGCGGAAGTGTCAGCGTACTTACCCCCCCCCCCCACCCCCCACCCCCAACCAAAAACTCATCGGATTTCGCCCACTATATTTTCAGACCTCAATAATTCTGATTTTTTAAATTTGACGATGTGTATGCTTATGTTTATTCAGCATCCTCGCCAACGAGCAAAATCGCCCAGTAACAGGTGAAGTCACATAAGCAAAAGAGCAGTACACAGCACATGTCGACATAAAAACTTAGCATAGCAGTCATAGCATGCGACTACAGTGTCATACAGTGGACTCGCCCGTACCCAATGGCGCAGCCAAGAGCAAGAGTAGGACACACCGGGTACATGCCTCTCCGGTCACGGCCAAGGAGTCCGAATAGGTCAGCCCAGGAGATTCCCAGAAGTGCCATTCCACGGTTTTGAAATGGATATGTCGGCTGTAATGGTTTCTTTGCTAGAGTCGGAAATACAAAGTACAAAACTTCGGAAAGTAGGAATAATGTCAGAATTCAAAACAGTTTTCAAATCGGTGGAATTGGAATGGCTCCCGCACCAGGTGTGTCGCAATAGGAGCATTTTCACTGCAACCCTGTTAGTACTTGTAATCCTTTCCTTCCAAAAGGTAGTGCGGATTTTTATATACCTTTGGTGGCGCTTGGACCCCACCATATTTGCCTTCTTGACCTCATTCACCAATTTGATTTCTAATTCCCCTTGAAATTGACTTGGGATGAACCAAGGAGGATAATATTCCCAAATCTCCAAAATGCCACCATTCGCAGTAATTGCAGCATAGCAGCACCAAATCCAGGTCATGCTGTTCTTTCATCAAATCAAATAACTCTGCTTTCCCGAAATTTCAATCAAGGTCAAGGTTACTAAACAGAGGTCAGGTCAAATTATCTCTTCTTATCGCAGTAAGGGGAAAACTTTTCGTGCAGAACATGATATAGGCATGATATAGACATTCTGCTTTCAAATATGTGACAAGGTCAATGGCGTTAGGTCAGGCCAAGTATTGTGGATATTCTACACTGCCGTCTTGTGTGTGGAGTTGGTTTTTTTGTGCGCATCCGCTGCCTTGGCGACATTGCGGCCGCAATGTCGTCTTATGCCGAATGCTACTGTTCCTTGTGAATTGAAATTTTAATTCGGTTTTAGAGCCACCGAAGTAGTACACCATGACATTGTGTGAACAAACAATGATCTGAGATGACCCGACTTCGTGTTTCCGGACCTTATTATATAAAGCAAATATAAAGCATATAAAGATAAAGAGCAAATATAAAGAGGTGCAAAATGTCTGACACTAGAAACACATGGCAGACGTAAGGAGTCTTCACATAGGTGCGAGGGACACGAATAAGGCCAGAAGGGTGCCGCACCCAAAAGCATTTCTGGCCGCGCTGTTATCAGTACCTGTAATCATTACCATAGTGGAAGTAAGTCAGTCTCGCTGCTGACAAAATTTGCTTTTCTGATGGCATCAATATCCATCGATCGAAATGCACAACAAGAGCAACTGTGTCTCAATCAGATTCAATGTCTGTGACGAATTGGGAAATATGAATGCATGGGTGACATTGGTACCTATTAATGGTAAGGTGAACGGTAGAATGCGGAGAAAGTGACAACTAATGCACACAAAACTGCTCGGAAAGATGATGCAAAGCCGTGACTAATCCCACACACTGACAAGGGCCGTGGAGAACGCACCGTCTACCAGGGTTGGATTTATACTTTGCAATCCTGGATGTGGAGAGGACAATTTCTGAGTGATGGAATACGGAGAGGATATTTTCCCTCAAACCTTGGCATCAGAATCTCACTTTGAAACTTCAGGTGAATCTTGAGCACTTTACCACGGGGCAATTAATTGTCGAACAACACCATCAGACGTCCAAATTGAAAACACATGGAGGAAACAACATGAAGGATAATTTTGTGAAGAGGATAATGCTATGGATGGCAAAATCCAGGAAAAGCCAGTTTTTTTGGACCCTGACGTCCACTGTGGCGGACCAGGATCGCAGAGCACACCGTCCACTGTGGCGGACCCGGGCTGTGGAGCACACCGTCTACTATGGCGGACCAGGGCTATGGTTCACCGTAACGGACCAGAGCCGCGGAGCACACCGTCCACTGTGGCGGACCAGGGCCGCGGAGTACATCATCAACTGTGGAAAACCAGGGTCGCGAAGTGCACCGTGCACTGTGGTGGACCGGGACCGTGGGGCACACCTACTATGACGGACTAGGGCCGCGGAGCATAGCATCCACTGTGGCGGATCAGGACCGCGGAGTACATCATCTACTGTGGTGGATCAGGGTCGCCGAGCAAGCCGACCACTGTGGCGGATCAGGGCCGTGGAGTACACCGTCCATTGTAACGGACCGGGGCCGCGGAGCACACCGTCCACTATGGCGGAGAAGGGCCGTGGAGTACACCGTCCATTGTAACGGACCGGGGCTGCGGAGCACACCGTCCACTGTGGCGGACCGGGGCCGCGGAGTACACCGTCCATTGCGGCGGATTATAGCTATCAACAGGTCAAATTATGTCATGCCATGGCAGTGGCGTACCTAGGATTTGCGAGAGGGGGCAAACTGATTTGGAAGGTGCCCACCTACCCCCGCTAAAAAAGTCCCCGGATTTCTACCAAAAAAATTAAAAGATGGTTCTTTATATTTTTGTTATAGAATAATTAGTGACCAAATTAACTGCCCTGTGGAGGGAGCCAAATCTACCACCATTATTTCTGAATCACCGGATTTCAACCCTAACTCCTCCCTATCCTGTTTGAAGGTTTTTCTTTTGGTATCCCTTGAAAAGTCACCTCACACTGCTAAAATTACAGCTGAACAAATCACTCAAAAATATAAAATTTGCCAATATCAGGCATTCCAATTAATAACGCCCGTTCGCCAAAACGCCAACGTTCGTGCACGTGTACACCCGCCTTGCACAGTCGACGCATTCGCCACTTTACGTGCGCTTCTCCGGTTTCTGCTAGGTCTCCCACGTTTTACTAATTACTGTCACGTGATATTCTTGTGCCACATTTGACAAGTGGAATGCTTGGTAATGCGGCTCACTGGAAAAAATCGATAAATTCAATTCGTTGTATTAGTTCTCTTCTTCCCACATTTTCTCCTGATTAAGAAATCCGGAGACACACTGACCTTTGATGCACCTCATCTCTTTGGTTAAATAAGCTCCCATATTGGCTACCGAGCCGTGACCCTAGCTAGGTGTTCCTTTTTTTACCCGTTGCGTTTTTCTTCTTCTATGGATGTGTTTTAGGGCTCCAACCAATTTGAGTTAGGGGCTCGGCACATGTTTGACACCGGGCTCTTTTTTACAGCTTTGTTGCTGTTTTATACACCGATGTTATTTTTTAGGTATCGGCGCGTTTTCGAAGACGCCGATGTGTTTATTTAGTGCCCGGTCTGTTTGTTCCTTGTTTATGATCAATTCCCTTTTTGAGGGCCCAGCCTGTTTTTGAGGCCCCATGTGGTCTCATGACCCTGGTGTGCCTTGAGGGCCTCCGTTATGTTTTTATTTAGCGCTCCCGGTGTGTTTATTTCGAGCTGCAGCGCATATTTTAATGCCCTGTCGCTTTTTGCGAAACTCGGTACGCTTTGGATTACCCACATTAAATTTTGGGACTACCGACGGAATTTTGGGTCCCGAACGCGATATCTGGGGGCCCCGTGGTCACTTGTTCGGATCTCAAGCGCGAGCTTTAGTGGCTAGGACACGCTTTTGGGGGCCCAACACGTTTTGTGGGCTTTTGGAGCGGTTATTTGGACCCAGTGATTTTCCATGTCGGGACTGTTTTTCGTTGCCGGGGCTTCATTTGCTGGGTGATCACAATGAGACTTTTGGAGCCCCGGTGCGACATGTCATGCCCCTAGCGTGATTGTCAGGGACCTGGACGAGAATTCTTGGTACCCCTAGGTTCAGCGTGACTTTCCGGGGCCCCGGGGCCGGCCGTTTGTGGCCTCCGTCGTGATTTTCTTGAACCCCAGCACGACTCTTTTGAGCCCCCAGCGTGATTTTCAGGGGCCCAGGCGGGAACTTTTGAGGCCCCAGCGTCCTTTTCAGGGTTTCCTGCGCGACTTTTTAACCCCCAATGTGATTTTTCGGGGCCCTGGTACGATTATTGGGGGCCTAAACTGGATTTTTAAGGAGACTGGCGCAATTTTTTCCGGAGCTCGACGCGATTCTTGAAGGTCCCACAACCTGTCAGGGAAGAAACTGCCCACAATGTCCCCTCCCCTTTAATTACCCCTTTAATTTAGAATACTGTGGCCAAGCTTGGTCCCCTAGTTATGAGAAAGATTGTTGGCTTTTAGAGAGAGTACAAAAGAGAGCAACAAAAATGGTTCATGTTATAAGCAACCTGGCATATGAGGGAGGAAAGATTGAAGAAATTGAATATGTTTTCACTTAGATATAGAAGGCTGAGAGGAGATCTCATCGAGGTTTTTAAATTTGTTCATGGTCAGGAACAGGGAAATGTTTGAATTTAACAGAAATGATGCAATTAGAGGTCATCAATTCAAAATTAAAGTTAATCACAGCAGGACAAGGTTAAGACAGTCTGTTTTCACCAACAGGGTAGTCGAACACTGGAACCAGCTGCCAGGAACCATTGTCAGTAGCAACACACTGAACATCTTTAAAAACGACATGGACAATCATTATAAGAATAGGGGGCTTGTTTTTCTGTATTCCAGGGAGGGCTGATATACAGATTTGTTGGGCAACTAGTTCAGTGTCCAAAAGTGCAACCAAGAAGGGCCCTTGTGGCTCATAGTTGCACTGATCTTTTATGTCTCTTTATGTCCCCATTCGGCATGCCACTGTGCCATGCAATTATGCAGCATAAGCATACAGGAATAACTCATCTGCTTCATCACTCAAGTCACAAGTGATTTCAACTCCCAAGTTCTCCAGACAGTTTGAGGAAAGTCAAACATCTCCTCCATGGATAGGCAAGGATGGACTATTAGGCAACAGGGATACCATGTAATTCAGATCATAGTACTTTTCCTGCAATACATACCTTCTTCCGCAGGCTGCTTTGGAGACGGATGCGCTCCTGAAGTTTGGTCAGGGTTGGAATTGGATGTGGATGGAGCAGCACTGTGAAGGTGCTGCTCCATTTGCATATGGTTCAAAGGAATTATTTCTGTTTACATTAGCAATGCAAGTAATGAAGTAACACTTTCATTAATTGACTTCTATGGTGTCCTGAGTGAGCAGTAGAATCGAGATGGGTTCTTGTGATATACGTTATAGAAGTAAGGTTATGACGTAGCTTTTAGACTCCAGTGGGAATGGTACGGATTTACTCATTAGTTATTCCATACTATAGCCTAATAACCATAACCAACATAACCTAATCTAGCATATCCTAACCTCCGTTTGGAGAAAAAATATTTGAAACAAAAATTAAGCAATATATATTCTGAAAATTGTATAAATTGAACAACCGAACTCAACCTAACCGAACCAAACGTCAGCTGCTTTTGAAGGAAAATTTCCGATTTGTTAATTTTTTTTAAAACTTGAATTTTTTTTCCAAGTTAAACAACTAAACTAGCCTAACCTAGCCAAACCGGTATTATTGTGGTTTAAGGTGGGAACAAGACAAGTTTTTACACACATTAGTACCTCCATATAGCAAACAAATGGGTTAGGTTAGGTTTGGTTAAGTTAGGTTAGTTTAGGCTTTTCATGTTGGAAAACGTTTCAAAACTTTTCCAAAAAAAGTTTCCCCCAAAAATTGCGAATTATTTGGTAACTTTTGCAGTTTAGGGTGTTCCTTTTTTCCTTTTTTATTTTTCTGCAGAATACCATGTTTATGAAGGTGACTAAGATGATTGGACCCACTTATTTTCTGTGCAAATGCTTACTTTTCAGGTTGTGAGGAAAATAATGCCAAAAAGGGCTTTGAGTTCGGTAACATAGCATAAACATAAATGTTTTTTTTAATGCAACAAAACCTAACCTAACCTAGCCTAACCTATCTTTTGATAAAACAAATACAACTGTCAATTCATTTACTTTCTGAAAATTCTCAACCTTAAAAAAGAAACCTAACCAACCTAACCTAACCTAAGCTGCTTTTGAAGAAAAAATAACATTTTTTGTGAACATGTTTGCAAATTTTTTAGGGAAACTTTTGGGTATTATTGTGCTTTAAGGTGGGAACAAGAGAAGTTGTATGGGCGCTGTATGACCAACGCAGTCAATGCGGCCGTAAGCCCAATTAACCAACCAACCAACCAATACAAGTTTTTACACAAATTTGTCACCATAAAGCAAACAAATTGGTTAGGTTTGGTTAGGGTAGGTTGGTTTAGGTTTTTTATGTTGGAAAATTTGTCCATTTTTTTCTTCTCAAATTAAAATAAAATGAATTTCCACCGAAAATAAGTGGTCCCATCATCTTAGTCACCGTCAAGAACATGGTATTCTGAAGAAAAATTCAAACAAACAAAAAATCACCTTAAACTGCAAATTTACCAATCATTTTGTATTCAACAGCAACTTATGATAGGTTAGGTTTGGCTGGGTTAGGTTCTTTAAACTTTGAAAATTGAAAATTGAAAAATGCTTTTACTGTCTCATGCGCAGTGAAATTTAAACACGCCTGATGCTACCGATTTCTGCAATATAAGAAGAAAAAAAATATATGACGTCACCAAAGCTTGAAGGCGAACTTTGGTGTACCTTCTAAGGTAATAGTTAATAGTATCGTTGGTGGCATAGTGCGCGCTACCAGACACTGGTCTTGTTTGACTCTATAGGGTTTGTTTCGGAAGTCATTGGTGGCCACAGCTTAATACCCATTGCTTTGTTCAGGAATATCAATTATAATGAGGGGTCTATACGGCTTCTTGCTGACTTTTCTCTCATGTTTTCATAGGCTGGTAGATTGGCTCACACGTGGCTTTTGTTGGTTCAGTTTGAGATTGGGTTGCCCCATATCAATATTGACTGCATGCAAATTGTCATTGGGCATGTAGGCAGGTAGGGGAGACTGGTGTAACACGCCCCTCTTAAGGATATTTGATCAGTGTGCCTCGGGCATTTAATTTATCTCTATTTTTTCTTTATGAAATGAACCACGCATCATTTTTCTTTGTAAATATAGCCACTGAAATGGATTCCCCACCCATTCCTTGACGTGAGAGCGACTTTGCTGGAGTATTGCAAAGGGGGTCTTACAAACGGGGGTAGGTAAATTGCCTCCCACCTGGGCGTCTTAGATATCGCTCTTTTATATTTGGAATCCAGTTTATTACTCAAGCTGCAGGCAAAGCGTGGATAAATCTGGTATAGTTTGACGACCACATGTTTGCTTCAATAAGGCTAGAACGGATCCAAGGGGCTGAATGGGCATTTGCCCCTTCCAAAGCCAAATCGGGGGGGGGGGTGTTAAACTATGTTTTACCGCTCCTAAACGCCGGCCAAATGTGGAAAATTGCTTTTCATATGCCAAAAAATGAAACAATTTCGGCGATGCGAGGCAGAAACATGGGGTTCCTCATTTTTTTATCAGCGAAATATTAAAATTCCATATACAAATTGCACAAAATCGCAAAATTTTCGCCACTACGCGACGAAAATTTTTCAACACCCAAACGGTCCGGCTCGATCTGCCCCTGAATGAGGCAGACACCAACTGGAGGTACACACCATGATACATAATGCAGTATTTATTTAAGTTTCACTTCAGCACTTAAAACTTAAAAGCACGATGAAGCAAAGGAGGGTTGAATCTGTGAAACAATCCGCAAACAATACCTATGATCAAACAAATCATCCAATGAACATTTCAAACATTCAATGTACTTTTTTTTCAAATGAACTGGAAACAAAAGTTAAAAGAGCAAACGTTTAACATATCTGGCATGACCAAAACCACAAGCATGGCAGACCAGTTGGTCCTCAAAAAATCTCATCCGTGAGACTGGTTGAAGGTGCCCTGACATCTTCTATTGGATCACACTGGATCATAGGACCCTGTGTCTCAGGTCCACCTTCTACGAGGTCTGGCTCCGCGGGGTCCACCATGCTATGTTCAGGCTCCGCGGGGTCCACCATGCTATGTTCAGGCTCCGGTTCATCAGTCAAAAAGGCTGCGGCATAGTCCTCATCGGTGAACTTCTTGTCGTCAAATGGCCAGATTCCACTTGCGTGAAAACCCCCAACGATCTTCTCTGCCGTGGCACACTTTAGGTACGCCGTTGAGAAGATTTGACTCAGTTCGTACTCGGATATCCTTCTGCCTGGGTGTGCCCTCATCCAGTTGTCCGCTGCCACGCTGTATGCTGCTTTGAGGGGCTTGAACCACGATACGTCGAGAGGTTGGAGCTTGTGGGTCGAGTGAGGAGGGAGTGTGATAAGGTCAACTCCGTGGTCTCGTGCCAGGTCCACTGCGGCGATGGTCTTGTGGCTGAAATGCCCGTCCAAGATGAGCAGATGCCTGTGCTGTTTTGATGGCCGCACGGTCGAAATGAAAATGTGAAGCCACTTGATAAAACACTCTTCGTCCGTCCATCCATATTTGGTACACATGCCGATGGCTCCTGGTGGCGCACCATTCATGAGTGACTCGTTCATGCGAATTCGTGGAAATATCATCGCCGGCGGTACAAACTGTCCACCCGCATTCGCGGCACAGATGACCGTGACCGTTTTCCCCTTTTCCGCACTCGTGATCTTCCCTACTTGTTTTTGCCCTTTGGAGCGATTATATTTCCAGGTTTCTGCACGGTTGAGATACCTGTTTCATCAGCATTCCAAACATGCAAAGGGCCATAATTGTTCTTGTCAATAAGCTCCTTGTACAGGGCGAAGAAGCGATCCACTTGGGAACGGTTGAACCCAATCGCGCGCGCCAGGCTCGTTGGCTCCGGCTTTCTGATACCCAAGTCAGGGTGGCGTTTCAGGAAACCCCGAAGCCACTCTTTCCCTGCCATCTGTGTGTACTTCGAGAAACGGTGAGGGATGCCAAGTTTCTCCGCGAGTCCAAAAGCAATTCTGCGAATGTCGATCGTTGTTAGGCCAAACAGGCACTTTTCCATGTCCCGAATCTTTTCAACGAGAATATCTTCTTGTTCTGCACTGAATTCGCAGTGAAATCTTCCCAGTTGAACTTTTCCAGGCATTCTTACTTTCCCGTCTCGGTGATTCCTCAGCGTTTTCGGCGGCACGCCCCAGCGTTTTGCCGTACTTCGAACCGATCGTCCACTGCGGATGTCCTCGAGTGCCTTCCTGAGATTTTCTTGCCCATATTGACCCCTCTTGCTTGTTCTTTTTCTCGGCATATTCTGAAATAGGCATGCCAGGATTAGGAAAGCGGGAATCACGGATTTAGGAAGTCAGTTATCAAGGTCAGCATTGAATTTGAAAATACCTATTGTTGAGATTTTAAAAGTCTTGTTTCGCTGTTAAATATTTAGGGAGGCAGATACATATATGCCCCTATACATATTTTGGGATCAGGTGACCATAATTCAGGTAAGACGCCCCTGGTTGCGTATAACACGCCTAGCGGGGCGTCTTACACGACATGGGGACGGGGCTTCCTGCAGAATGGCAACATTATTTTTGCGCGCGGATTTCTGAAGTTTGACAATTGTGGCGCATTGCGTCATGATGTTTTATCGCAGAAAACAGACGAGTTTAACTAAAAATACTTACAAAATTACTCCCACATATTTAGTTAAGCATGTACATTGCCGTAAATAGCCCGCTATGATCTAAGAAAACCGGCAAATATATGAAAACTCACCTAAAACGCAGAGCAACCGTTCCTGGCTCGCGAAACTTTAGTCGGCAGCAGAAGAAAGGATGTTCTGCTACCAAATTACTGCTACCAAACAATCGGATGAAGGATTTCTTTTTTAGAGGCCATGGGCGTTTTACCTACCCTGGGCCTTTTACACCGGTCTCCCCTACCTTGGTAAATATCAAGCTGATGGTGTGATGGGTAGGTTGCTGAAGATAATTATAGTTTGTATATGCACAATCTCAATGATAACCATGATTTGCATGCAAGTTTGACAATGACTGGAAATTGAGAATGGAATTAATCATGGTCAAGCTCCATATGCATGTGGTTTTGCCATTGGTGGTGTATACAAACATCAGTATGACCATGTAATTGTTGTTTAGTTGCTTAGGATATTTTTTTCTCAGATAATCTGGTTTAAAATGCATCAGCATCGCTAATGTCAACATTTTATGATGTAAACTGTACTTCCACGGTGGAGGGAAATCCAGCCATTTTATTTGTTTTTCGCATAATTTTACATTTTTCAGCAAAAGGTGGAGTGTCAGTCCACTATCTAATCCAAATCTGTTTCTTTTCAGTACAAAATGTTCTGGTTAACATCAATGTTTCTACTTAGCATGGTGTTTTTCATTTTTTCCCCTTTAGCTTTCTGATCAGCATAAAATAGCATAGGTTATTGGGGGGGGCCAAATCAACATTGGGGGGGCCAAGATCAACATTGGTGGGGCCATGGCCCCCACAAAAGGATACAAATCGACGCCCCTGGCTCAAATAGTACTGAATACTCCATGTAGTTTAGGTTAGGCTAGGTTAGGCTAAGCTAGGCGAGGCTAGGCTAGGTTAGGTTAGGTTTAGGTTAGGCTAGGTTAGATTTGCCAATTTTGGGTGAACTCAGTTCAAACCCGATGGAGAGCGTAATGGATTGAATCGATTTTGAACACACCAACATGGTAGTGTGGTTGGTGTGCATCTAGTGATAGTGGTTTCGGGTTGCGCTGGTCACGTGGGTACGTGCCATGTGCCGTCAACTGGGGTCATGTCGAAATCAGTTAGCCAGGGCCACAGCATATACCACAATTCGCACGAGTATGAACCTTTGTGGAAACACGTGCCCCATAGGGAACTGCGTGCTTTTGTGGTCGGCGGCCGGGTGCACCGTACCGTGCGACCGTCAGGCGCGTGCATTTTTTTAAGTTGAGCTCCTCTGAACTGAGAGCGGCACGTACTAGAGCCATCAAATTTGGTGGACGGATAGCCCGTCACATGGGCTATCCGGCAATGCATAATTTGTGGGGGCGGGCGAAGCGTAGCGCGTACCAGCTTAGATTCGAGCAACACCACTCCTGTTTAACATGGGGCTGGGGCTCTTTTAGACGAAAAACGCGACCGCCACATATTGGCGCCGGGCTCGGCTCATATCGCAAGGAACGGGGCATGTGTCAGTTTGTTTGTTTATTTGGGCTTAAGGGCGCCTGAACTGCTAGTGGTTATCTAGCGCCCATAACTGTTTTATTCTTCAGAACATGATATGGGATTCGCCATGACTATTATTGAAAGGGATAAATAACGTGAAACTGATTAGCAGCTAAGTAACCGTATATTTTCCCTGTGGCAACGATATCCGAGCTGTCTCCTAAAACATCAGTGTACGACATTGCATGAAAGTTTGGACCAAAGTAACGCATTCGTTCCTCCTGGAAGTTGCGGCATGAAAACAATATGTGGCGGACTGTCATATGTGTGTCACATCGAGAACAGCTTGGTTTTTCCTCCTTGATCAGAAGGTGTCGGTGTGTAGCGTAAGTGTGCCCTATTCGCAGTCGTGCCAAAATTATCTCTTCCCTCCTACACTTCTTCAGTGACGACGGCCATGGTGTCAAAACTTGTTTTATAGATCGGAGCTTGTTTGAAACCTGGTAATTCCAATTTGTTTGCCACTTTTCATGGAGAAAAGCAGATACTTCCGAGTAGAAATCCCTTGCGGGGAGAGGCAAGGCTCGAGTCCAACGAGCCTGCGCGGCGCGCTTTGCAGCAGCATCGGCTAGTTCGTTACCAGTGATACCGGTATGGCAAGGTACCCAGCAGAGGGCAATCCTCTTACCAGCTCTGCTCAATGATGTCATGCGAGTTAATATCTCCTGAAGAAGTTGGTTAGATGGGTAAAAAGATTATAGGGCCATAAGGCTACTCAACGAGTCTGTTACGATGACATTGAACTCTTCGTCTCCAACCTCAATAAAACATAAAGCTTTAATGATCGCCACCAATTCCACGGTATACACAGATGCGTGGGGTGGTAAAGTAAAAGATCTAGTGACTGTTCCATATACGAATGCGCAGCCAGTTCCAGTCATTGTTTTGTAACAATTAGTATAGATTATGGAGTAACATCAATATGATTCCAGTAATTGCAGTGCTTCTGCCTTGAAAAGCTCTGGAAGTGTGTTTCCCTTATTGGCCGTCGCTAGGGAAATATCTGTCGTAGGTGAAATTAGTTCCCATGGTGGGATGCCAGGGTGTTTTATTCTCGCAACACCTCGTAGTGGTATCCGTGCCTCTTCAAGGAGATAGCGGATTCTGACGCAAAAGGGTCTTAGTTTTTATCCTCTGTGTCCGCTAAAAACTGATAACATGTGATGCGAGAAAACGGACTTGTATGTGGGGTACGCTGGAAACTGCATCAGCCTAATTGCATACAGGAGTCCCAGCTTTTCACGTCTGCTTGCTAACGACGGCTCGTGGGCCTCTGCCAAAAGGCTCGCAGCTGGCGATGTCCGAAAGGCCCCTGTGGAGATTCGTAATGATGTATGATGTATAGTGTCGAGCTTCCGCTTCACTGAATTACTTGCAGTCGTATATAAACGATGCGTAATCTAATTTTTAGCGAATAAGAGAACGATATAACAATAGAAGTGTTGCTCTGTCAGCTCAATAAGTTATTCGGGAAACACATTTCATAATATTCATGGCTCTGAAGCACTTATCGCGCAGAGTGTCAAGATGTTCCCTGTAACTCAGCCGGCCACCCATGATGACTCCCAGGAAACGGGCCGCTGGTCGCACAGGTATTTGATGGCCGTACAACTTGAGTGCCATCTCTGGACAATAACGGCGTCGGCAGAAGTGGACAGCCACCGTTTTCGAGGTAGAAAATCGGACCCCGTTTAAAATTGTCCACCTTTCAAGACGAGCCACAGCCATCTGTAGTTGCCTTTCCACAGACTGAGACCGCGCGGCACATGACCAAATAGCCAGGTCATGAACAAAAAGTGATCTACCAATGCTTCGCGATAACCTATTTTCGATGTCATTTATCATAATTGCAAATAGTGCGACGCTAAGTACACTGCCTTGTGGGACACCATTTTTCTGAACAAAGGTTTGTGAAATATGGTTTCCCACGCGAACCGAAAAACGCGATCAGACAGAAAGTTTTACAAGAATGTTCCCATTTCACCACGTATCCCGTGATTCCACAGTTTTCTGAGTATTCCTGGTCGCCATACTGTGTCATAGGCAGCCTCTATGTCAAAGAACACTGCACCCACGTGCACTGGCCGATCTAGCCCACTGGTTTGGTGGGGGCCAACTTTCGGTTTTCGGCGTTTGGTTGCTGGTACTTGCTGGTACGTGAGCCGTCCGTGTAGAAGAAGGTGTGTTGTGGGTGGCCCTCTTGATATTCAAAAAACTTAAGTTGGACTTCGATGGGGGTGAGCAGGATTTTATTTTGCCGAAAGAGATACTCGAGTTTGGGGTGTTTCATGTGCCAAAATGGGAGAAGGGGGAACCCGGTCAGGGGTAACCTCCGGAAATTTCAGTGTAGATGTGAGAACCTGCTTCAAGTGAATGGCAATGCTGTATTTATTTTTGTTTTTGGAACGCCGAACCGAGGGTTTAGTCCATGCCACATTGGAGAGGTGATTTAGCTGTGTTGTTGTCCTGAAGTGGTATCTGACGAGTTGTAGTGTTCTGCGTTGTTGTAGGCTAGGGAGGTTGGTCTCACCCCGGAGACTAGTGGTAGGTGTGGTGCAGTGTGCTCCGGTGATGAGGCGGAGTGCGTGATTTTGTGTGCATTCCAGTGACTTGGTGAGTGTTGGAGATATATGATCGAAGATAAACGCATTGTATTCCAGGATTGAACGAGTCAGTGCGATGTATATTTTGCCAAGGGTTGTCCTGTCTGCACCCCAGTCGCGGCCGGAGATGCAGCGCATGAGATTTAGACGCACAGCGCAGCGTTGTTTAATATAGGTAACGTGGAATCCTTTGTCGAGGATAATTCCGAGATATTTGAAGGTTTGGAGGGGGATAATTTGATCGCGATAACGGAGTGGTGTGCTAGGTGGGATATGCCTGGGGAGCCGGGAAAAGAGCATAGTGACTGATTTCGTGGGGGAGATCTGTAGCCCCCAGAGGGAGCACCATGAATCAACGTGATTCATGACGAGTTGTACAAAGTGATTAGCTGAATCTGCCGATGGGTGTGTGCACCAAATAGCCAAATCATCGGCATAGAGATAAAATTTTAGACGGGGAGAAATTAGGGGAAGTTGTTCTAATACGTCGTTGATCATAATAAGAAAGAGGGTTGGAGATAGGACGCTGCCTTGCGGGACGCCTTGGTCGAGAGTGTGGGGCCGGGAATGAATGTTGCCGCAGCGGACGACGAAGGAGCGATTTTCTAGAAAGTTGGTGATAAAGGTGGCCATTCTGCCCTTGATACCAATACGGTGTAATTTAATTCGAATGGCAGAACTATGTACTTTGTTAAACGCGGATTTTAGGTCTAAAAAAATGGCGATGGTTTCGGATTTCTTCCCGAAACCACGCTGGATTGAGTCCACAATTTCGATCAGGTTGCCAGTGGTACTTCGCCTTGGTCGGAAGCCGCTCTGAAAGGGGGATAATTTTGTTGTGTTCGAGATAGACTCTGATTCGTCCGTTGACCATGCGCTCAAAAATTTTGCAAGCACAACTAGTGAGAGAGATAGGACAATAGCTAGAGGGGAGATGTCGAGGTTTGGAAGGCTTAGGTATAGGGATAATGATACTAGTAGACCAAGAGGGTGGAAACGTGCCGTCAGTCCATAGTTGAGAGGAGATTATCTTTACCCGAGTCGGAGAGATTTTGAAAGAAGAGATGTCAAGTGATCAGGTCCAGGTGCCCTATTGGATACCTTGGAGAGGCATAATTTTAGTTCATAGGGGTAAAGGGTGCGTTGTAGGGTTCGGTGTTGTCTGAGTCGAAGTGGCAAGTAGCAAGGGTGTCGCGAAGGAATACGGTGGTGTGCTGTGAGTATTGAGTGTTGGAAGATATGTCAGAGTAATAATTGGCGAAGTGTTCCGCGACGGCTGCGGGCTCAGCTATGTGCTGTTGGTTAATCGTCAGTTGTGGGAATGCGCGGTGTGGGGCTCTGCCATTCGAAAAGTAGCGAAGTTTGGTCCAGATTTGGGAGATGGGTGTGAAACGGTTGAAAGTGTTCGAGTAGAGTTGCCAGCTGTGTTTCTTGGCCGAAAGGATAGTTTGCTGACAACGTAGTTTTTCCTCGCGGGCTTCTACCATGTTTTGTAAGGTGAGGTTTTTCCGAAATTTCCGCTCAGCCCGCCGCCGTGAGGCGACGGCTCGTTTGCACTCGTCGTTCCACCACTGCACGGATTTACGGTCGGGTGGGCGACGAGTTTTGGGTACGTACTTTTCTGCCGCGATTAGTATGGTATTGAGCAATGCCGAAATTGGGGGGTGAGACTGGGGTGGGATAAGATTATCAATTTCCTGGGAGAAAGATGGCCATTTCGCTTTGCGAACGTTCCAGATGGGCATACATAAACGGTCTCGAGACTGGGCTGAGCGTTCGAGGGTGATGTGGATGGGAAAGTGATCACTAAAGAGGGGGTCGGGTTGAACGTGCCAGGAGAAAAGGGGTGAGATAGACGCCGAGGCTAGGGAGAGGTCAATGGCAGACGGGCGGAACGGGGCGATGTCTGTGTTGTGTGTGGGTGTTTGGTCGTTTAAAAAGACCATGTTGTGGGTGTTGAGGAGTGTTTCAATATGGTGTCCGCGCTGGGATGTGGTGTGACAGCCCCATGCCTGGTGGTGGGCGTTGAGATCGCCCAGCACCAGACAGGGGTGTGGGAGAAGGCCAAAGAGAGTGGTTACAGAAGTTAGAGATAGTGTATGCGTAGGTGGAAGATAGAGGGAGATTACAGTAAGTTCTAGTTGTGCAATTTGAACGGATACTGCAATAAAATTTAGGTAATTGGGAATGGAGATAAGGCGATGGAGAAGGGTGTTCGAGACGAATAAGGCTACTCCGCCGCCGCGGGATGTAGTGTTTCTGTTTTGGGAATAAAGAGTATAACCGAAGATGTTAAAATTATACGGGTCATTGTCGCGCCATCTAGTCTCCTGAACGGCGGCAATCAATGGTTTATTTCTGATGATATATTCCTTGAATTCTGCCCAATGGGATATGAGGGACCTCGTATTCCATTGGAGCAAGAATGCAGTGGTGGGTGTCTGCATTAGTGTTGTGTTGTGTGGTGATCACGCCCTCGCAGGCGTGTGTGTGGCGGTGAGGGCGTGAATGAATCGTCCGACGGGTAAGAGTCGGACGACCCTGGTGTGGTAGATGTAGGCTCCGGATCCCCAGGGGGGTCCGGGTTCGGGAAACGAGAGCGGTGATCTGTCTCGGGGAACCGGGAGGGAGGGCGACCCAGAGGGGGCTGGAGTGGAGGTCGCTCTATCCCTGTTGGGCTGAGCGGTCTGTGGACGGATGGGGGGCCGGGCGGTCGAGCTACCCGCGACGGGAGCGGGGCGTGCAGCCGGCAGTGGTGCTACCGTGTGGTGGAGGGGGGAGCGCCAGAGGGGTCCTCCACAGGAGGAGGGCGCGTGGCCGGTAGCGGGGCAGTCTGCTGGCGGAGCAGGGGCCGGGAGACAGTCGGATCGGTTCTGGGGGCTGGGCGCGTGGCCGGCAGCGGGAGAGGTTGGGATGGAGGGGGACGGGCGGTCTCAGTCGGTTCAGGCAGCAGGGGTGAGGGGCGTTGAGCCGCCTCCGCTGGGGTCGGCCACAGTGGGGTCAACCTGGGGCTGGACCACCCGGCTGGGGGAGAGGATGAAGGGCTGCGCTGTACAGCGAGCCGTCTTGCCTGCCTTTCTTTGGCGTACAGCCATGCAGGGCACCTAGGGGACGACGCGGGGTGCGGGCCATCGCATGCCGCACACCGTAACTCATCGGAGCTGCATGCTTCGGTCGGGTGGTTCTCGGCGCAGCGGCCGCATACTGGCGCCTTCGCGCGGCACGCCCGGCTCAGGTGTCCGTAGCGTTGGCATAGCGTACAGCGCGAAGGGGCGGGGTCCATGGGCGGAGTGCTACCCTTAAGTAGCCCGCCATGACGTGGGTGGGAGGGGTGAGTGAGCGGAATCCTAGCACACCCCTTGCGGCCCGAGCTCCGCGAGGAGCTCCTCTTCGGATAGCTCCGCGAGCTCGGGCGCATATGCCGTCGATAATGATATGTTGAGCCGATCGGCCATCTCGACTTCCGTTGCACACCCCAGGAAGCTTCCCTGGTTCAGTAGTATGCGGGCATGGGCCGCCTCCCGCACGCGGACCAGGAGGGAACCGGAGCGGAGGACCTTGGCGGAGATCACGCCACCGGTCCAGCCGTCCAGCTCCCTCGCGATCGCGAACGGGGAGGTTCGCGTCCAGGAGCCCTCAGCTTTCGTCAGGAGGACAAACGATTCACCCTCCGGGGGTCCCTAGGAGGGGGCAGGCGGGCTCCCGGCCGCGGCCGACGGCCTCCGTCCTCCCGAGGGGGCGGGGCGTCCCCGGGCATACCGGGGCGGGGCGTGGATTGTACCCGACAGACGAGGGCGGAAGTGCGAGTGTGAGAAGGGCTCCCTGAAGGGGTGCGGGCAAGAAAGGTACCCTGAAGGGATGCTGCGAGGAAAGGTGTGAAGTGAGCTGTTGTGCGAAAGGGGAAGAAAGACACATAGTTCTGGAGGGGTGGGAAAATCGGTCAGAGGCGGGGGCAGTCACGCTCTGCGAATGCTAGCCCGATCCATTAAAACAGAAAGTTACCTATAACCGATTCTAACCTATAGGGAGGGATGGGATACAAACAGTCGAGGCTGGCCGCCGGTACAACTCGGTTTCCCGACGGTGCCCGAGAGCACCGCAAGGCTGAGAGGGAGTGGGAGGGGAGCTGCGACGGCTAATCCGACGAGAAACGGACTAGAGGCGCCGGCCGGCTAATCCGGCTGACAACCGGCTAGTGGCTGAGGGGGCGGAGCTTCCCGTAGATGTCCTGGAAAGGACACATACGAGACAGCTGGAAGGGCGGGTGGGGACTTGGGACGGCGGACAGCTTCTATTGCTCAATCTCTGGTGGTTGATTCCAGGTCTTTTCAAGCCTTGACGTCGACGATATGCACCTCCACGACGACGACGACCCAACAACCCCCTTCGGCCCAGCGGTGCTCTTGAGCGCCGTCGGGAAACCGACTTGTAACAGCGGTCAGTTTTGATTGTTTTTGTCCCATCCCACCCAATAGGTTAGAATCGGTCATAGGTAACTTTCTGTTTTAATGGATCGGGCTAACGTTCGCAGAGCGTGACTGCCCCCGCCTCTGACCGATTTTCCCATCCCTCCAAAACTCTGTGTCTTTCTTCCCCTTTCGCACGACTGTTCTCTTCACACTTTTCCTTGCAGCACCCCTTCAGGGTGCCTCTCTTGTCAGCACCCCTTCAGGGCGCCCTTTCCACACTCACTCACCCCTCCCCTCTCTCCTCAGGGGTCCAACCCCGCCCCGGCACGCCCGGGGACCCCCCGCCCCCCGCGGAGGGCGGACGCCGGCCGCGCCCAGGAGCCCGGGTCCCGCCACCGCGAGATCCCCCTGAATGGGAATCCTTCGTGCTCATAGCACGGAAGGAGGGGTCCTGGGACCGCACGTCGCCCTTTGCTGTGGCAAAAGAGTTGGACAAGTGGACGAGAGGGGTAGTGTCGGCCCGAACCATCCGGTCGGGCGCACTACTGGTTAGGGTGCGTGACCCAACCCAGGCCAGGGCCCTCCTCCACCTGAGTCATTTCCTGGCACACCCTGTTGAGGTGGTTGTGGCGGACCGCCTCAACAACTCCTTTGTCACTGTGTTTGCCCCGGAGCTGGCACACCTCCCAGAGGAGCTCCTGGAAGAGCTGACCCCACAAGGCGTCTGTGAAGTCGTCCGTTTGGGACGCCCCTCCGCATCGACCCCGAGCCCCCTACACAAAGTGGGGTACAGGTCGCTCGCCCCGCCGACGCACCTGTACGCTGGGTACCTTCGGTACCCCTGCCGCCCGTGGACCCCACCTCCCAAGCGCTGTGGGTTTTGCCAGCGATATGGCCACCACTGTGGGGTCTGTCGCGCCCGCAACCCGGTGTGCGGCCACTGTGCTGAGGCGCACACCACGGCCCAGTGCGAGGCCCAGGAGCCGCGATGCGCAGCATGCGCGGGCCCACACCCCGCCTCATACCCCCGCTGCCCAGTCTGGCTGGAATCATAGGGTCAGCAGCAGCAGCGCCGGACAGACCCCCCCCAGCACCGCCCTCGACGCAGAGGCCAACCTCTGCCTGGGGCCAACCGCCCCTCCAGCCCCTCTGGCCGACCCCGGCCGAGGCGACCGCCCCGACCCGTGTGCCCACGCACACCGAGCACCCGCTCACCCACTCCAACCCTGCACCGGCCTTGCGCCATGCTCCCGTCGCAGGACCATCCGCCTCCAGGCCCCCCCCCCGGAGTCGAACGGCCGCCACGCCCCCTCAGGATCGGGCCCCCTCCGCGCCGCCCCTCCAGGACCACCCCAGTCCCCCCTCCACCCAGCCTCCCTCTCGGGATCAGGCCTCCCTGGCGACGCCCCTTCAGGACCTCCCCTCTCCCTCCACCTCCCCATCGCAGTTCTCACAGGACAGCCCTGACCCCCATCACACGCTCGGGAATCCCCCAAGGACCCAGAGCAAGCAGTCACACCAGAGTCGTCCGATTATGAATCGGACGACTCTGTCTCACCATCACCGCCACAAACGCGGCTGCTGGAGCGTGATCACAACCATTAATGCAGACATCCATCACTGAATTCTTGCCCCAATGGAATACGAGGTTACTCATATCCCATTGGGCAGAATTCAATGAATATATTATCAAAAATAAACCATTGATTGCCGCCGTTCAGGAGACCCGATGGCGCGACAATGACCCATATAATTTTAATATCTTTGGTTATTCCCTCTATACCGACAACAGAAATTATACATCCCGCGGCGGCGGGGTCGCCTTATTTATCTCAGACACCCTCCTTCATGGTCAGATCAACATTGTTAATAACATACATTTTATTGCTGTTTCTGTCCAAATTGCACAACTAGGGCTCACTATACTCTCTCTTTATCTCTCACCGTCTCTTACACTATCCTTATCTTATGTGACCGACCTCTTCGGTCTCCTTCCTCACCCCTGTCTAGCGCTGGGTGACTTTAATGCCCACCACCAGCATGGGGCTGTCACACCACATCACCTCGCGGGCACCGCATCGAAACACTCCTCAACACCCACAACATGGTCTTTTTAAATGACCAAACACCCACACACAACACCGACATTGCCCCGTTCCGTTCATCTGCCATTGACCTGTCTTTGGCATCGACCTCCATCTCACCCCTCTTTTCTTGGCATGTACAACCCGACCCCCTCTTTAGCGATCCCTTTCCCATTCATATCGTGCTTGAACGATCAGCCCAGGCTAGAGATGACTCATTTGTACCCCGCTGGAATGTTTGCAAGGCGAAATGGCCATCTTTCTCCCAGGAAATTGACATCGTCTTCCCTCCTCTTTCACACCCCCAATATCAGCTTTTCTTGACACCATATTACTCGCGGCAGAAAATCATGTTCCCCACACTCGTCGCACCCCCGGCCGTCACCACGTGCCGTGGTGGAACAACGAGTGTCAATGCGCCGTCGCTCTGCGGCGACGGGCTGAGCGAAAATTTCGTAAAAATCTCACCCCACAAATCATGTTAGAAGCCCGCGAGGCTAAAAAACGTTGTCAGCAGATTATCCTTACGGCCAAAAACGCAGCTGGCAACTCTATTCAAACTCATTCAACCGTTTTGCCCCCATCGGCCAAATTTGGACCCAAATTCGCTCTTTCGCAAATGGCAGATCCCAACACCGCGGATTCCCACAACTGACAATTAACCAACGCAGCATCACAGAACCCTCAGACGTCGCGGAACACTTTGCCACCTATTATGCTGACATCTCCTCAAATACACAATACTCGCAAACCCTCGGTTCGGCGTTCCAAAAACAAAAATAAATACAGCATTGCCATTCACTTGAAGCAGGTTCTCACATCCACACTGAAATTTCCGGACGTTACCCCTGACCGAGTCCCCCCCCCCCCCTTCTCCCATTTTGGCACATGAAACACCCCAAACTCGAGTATCTCTTTAGGCAAAATAAAATCCTGCTCGCCCCCATCGAAGTCCAAGTTAAGTTTTTTGAATATCTAGAGGCCCACTCACAACACACCTTCTTTTACACTGACGGCTCACGTACCAGCAATGGTACGGGAGCCGCCTGGTGCAGTGGGCCCGACACTGGTCAAACCAAATTAACACTTCACCATTCGGTATACACAGCAGAACTAGTCGCCATATTCACCTGCCTCCAACACATCACTGCGCAACACATCACTACCCCTACTACAATATGCACTGACTGTGGACACCCTCGCGGCACTACACAACACCACGCACCCCACGCTCCACGCCATCCGACACCTATACAATGACAACCACGCACGCCTTCAGCTCACCCTGCTCTGGATCCCCGGACATAGGGGTATCCCGGGAAATGAAAGGGTTGATGGTCTCGCCCGCGCGGCGATCGACCTCCCCGCCAACAATAGAGCTCCGGTGCCCCCAGGGGATCTTCTATCCCTCACTAATAATTTATTAAAAAAATATATTCAGGACTGCTGGTCACATAACACCACACACCTACACGATATCAAGCCCACACTCTCCAGCTGGCCCTCCTCCAACCAGCACACTCGTCTGAACGAGGTGGCACTCGCCAGACTTCGCCTGGGACACACCAAATTGATCCACGATTATATTTTTCATAGACCTCACCGCCTTCCACTTTGTAGCACATGTCACGTACGCCTTACTGTCACCCATATCTTACTTGACTGTCCAGCATATGCTCCTCACCGTCGCTATATCATCCAGTATTTCACCAAGATCCATTCACAACTTTCGCTTCGAGCGAATGACCGGGATCGCTTCCAGGAGTGCCGGGAATGACCACCCGGCACTCCTTGAGTTACTCTTCCGATTCCTACAGGACACCAAACTCTCCGAACCGATATAAAGCCTCCGTTGCATTTTCCTGATCCAAGCTAGCCTGATGTGAAGTTAAAAGTTATAAGACACGCGCCACACTCCGTACTGGCTGTATGACTCCGCTCCACATCTCTTCCTCTCCGACGTCACAAAACACATACCTATAGGTTATCTCACACTAGGTAGACAGGATCCGATCCAATTTGGCTAATACGGACGGATTTCTCTTAAAATTGCGCTTGGTTTTTTACCTACGGGTTTTCCAAGCAGCTTGGTTTTCCCCTTTTTAGGGGTTTCCAAGCTTTAACTTAAAACATATACCTACACATACAAGGTCGGGCCTGAATCCCACGACTCGCTCTGGGTGACAGGCCTCCGCTTCGCCATCCAGGTTGCAGGTGGGCAGTGGAGCCTCTCCGTCGGCTGTGAAGCCGTCCACCCTCCAAATGTCCTTCCATTGTTATGAGTGTCTGTATGTATGTATGTCTGCACATGTACCTGTATGCCATGCGTGTATCGTCTCTCCACGCCATGTTTCCTGTTTGACGGCGTCTCTCCTTTCTTGACTAGTTGATATAACCGGATGTCACATAAGCCGGATTAACGTAATTCCTTCTTTAACGTAACAATCTCTAGCAGATGGCACTTTGCCTCCGCTAAAGATTTAGGAGAAAAAAAACAAAAAAAAACAAACAAACCATCGACTTCCTACAAACCAGACTTGTGCTCGACTCAAATTTTTTGAGTCGACTCACATTCGACTAATAGATCTTGAGATCCTATTCAACTCATGATTCAGAGCAGGTCAAAATTATTTGATTCGACTCAATTCAGACTCAGAGCTCACAAAGCATGATTCAACTCACGACCAAACATAAATTTGAATCGATTCAGATCCGACTCAATGGTATCACTCATAAGCCATATGATTCAGTGTGCACTGCCCACACACTAATTATATATATATATATATATGTTTGTATATATAAATATATATATATATATAATATATATATATATATATATATATATATATATATATATATATATATATATATATATATATATATATATATATATATATATATATATATATATATATATATATATATATATATATATGCATAATGTGAGGTGAAAACAAAGTTATAGCAAACATAATTTATTCGACAGACAGTTTGATGTCAACGCATCTTCATCTGTGTCTAATTAAAGAAGGGAATTAGTATTTATTTAGACACCAACGAAGATGCTCTAACCTCGAAGCATCTGTTGAATATATTGTTTTTGCTATAACTTTGTTTTCACCTCACATTATTTATCATTCGTCATGCACTGTAATGGTTGGTAGGTATATAGGATATATACAGATAAATGCATGTGCAGGTGCATAAAGTAATGAGATGAGAACATTCTCTTTGGGGAACATGATAGTATTGCAGTTTAACAAGATATGAGTATGAATATAGATGAGAACACTCTCTTTGTCTACTCATTTATTAACAATGTTCATACTCATATCTAGAACAGACAGGCCACGTTGCGGGCACGTTACGGGCATTACCATCTAGTAATTGACTCAAAAACATTAACGAGATGAATGGTTGTCAATGCATATGCAAAGCTATGAGTGCATAATACTTCAATCCACATCAGCATGATGCACAACCTGAATCATATATACCTGACACACATCACCACCTAACTTCAACATAGCACCCAGGTCCTGCACTGCAATAGGTATCTGCACATAATGAAATTGCGTTGGTTTGTTGCCCCCACGAAGTTGGTTTGGTAGCGGGCTTGAAGTTTTCCCCTCACCATTGGTTTACACTCAATTTTACCGACTTTCTCTATGCTAGCTTGCATATTTTATGGCAATATAGGGTATTTTGACGTATTCTAATTGAAAAACCTATTCTTTAGCTTCAGCAAAGGGTATCCTAAATGACCCAGTAATAATCGTCCTGCCTAACAATGTGCCATTTCCCGCAGGCTCACCATAAAGCGCCTCCAAAATAAAGGGATTGTTCCTGATATTGGTAGGTTCCCTCTACCATCCATTTTACGTGTTCAAGTTGTCACCCTCGTTCAAGAGCGGAAGAAACGACAGGCAGGGGGGGGGCTAAGTGCGCCATAGCTTCTTCTCCCCAGTGGCAGGAGAGTTTCAGTCGAGTTGCAAGTTTCAGGAGGGCATTCCTAGATCACAATGGTTTTGTACATAGATGTCCAATTATGCATGTATCATCAATAATCCATGCAAGATTCATCAAGGAAGAATACATCATGCCCTGGGTCTAGCTGGCCTAGAAAAAAAACTGTTTTCAACAACTGCTGTATGTCAATGTAGGTAGGTCATAAAGTCATAAAGTCATAAAGTATTAAGGCTTAATAAGAGCCACAGGGGCCCATCTGGGTTAAGCCTATCTAAAAAAGATACTAGAAATGTACATACTCTCACCCCAATCAATCCCTTATCCCAAGTTCCTAGGAAGCTATATATCCCAGCCTATCTAGCACCCCTCATTTGCTACCGCATAACACCCTCAACAATCACAAGCTCCTCCCATCATACCCATCGTGCCACCATAGACAATCTCATCAGCATCACATCCCGAAGGAAGGTGCTGAATCCACTGCTAGGCACACCCCACACAAATTCATAAAGCGTTCAGACTTAATAAGAGACTCACTTGCTATTGCATAATACACTCAACAATTATAAACTCCTCCCATCATACTCATTGTGCTACCATAGACAATCTCATCAGTATCACATCCCGAAGGAAGGTGCTGAATCCACTGCTAGGTACACCCTATATAAAGTTATAAAGCATTTAGACTTAATAAGAGGCTCACTTGCTATTGCATAACACACTCAACAATTTCAAACTCCTCCCAACTCCCAACTCCTCCCTGTCGATCAACCCTCCCTGGAATACAGAAAACCAAGCCCCCTATTCTTATAATGATTGTCTATGCCGTTTTTAAAGATGTTCAGTGTGTTGCTACTGACAATGGTTCCTGGCAGCTGGTTCCAGTGTTCTACTACCCTGTTGGTGAAGAAAGACTGTCTTAACCTTGTCCTGCTGTGGTTAACTTTAATTTTGAATTGATGACCTCTAATTGCATCATTTCTGTTAAATTCAAACATTTCCCGGAGATATCCCTGTTCCTGACCATGAACACATTTAAAAACCTCGATGAGATCTCCTCTCAGCCTTCTATATCTAAGTGAAAACATATTCAATTTCTTCAATCTTTCCTCATATGCCAGGTTGCCTATACCATTAACCATTTTTGTTGCCCTCTTTTGTATTCTCTCTAAAAACCAACAATCTTTCTCATAACTAGGGGACCAAGCTTGGACACAGTATTCCAAATGTGGCCTGACATATGCACAGTAAAGCTTCCTGATGACCTCCTCACTTTTGTATGACACATTCCTCTGTATTGCCCCAAGCATTCTTAGTGCCTTCTTCCTGGCTTCTTTGGTCTGTTCTGATGCCCCCAATTTTGTGTTCAAAATAACACCTAAGTCCTTCTCCTGCTGAGTCACAGATAGTACTTGGCCACCCATCAAGTATGGAGCCTTCATATGCTGCCTACCTACATGCATGACTTTGCACTTATCAAAAATTACATTTCATTTGCCATTTTTCGGACCACTTCACTAGCTCGTTTAAGTCTTTCTGCAGCAAAACCTGCTCATTGTGCCCTGTTATTGCCCTAAAGATCTTCAAATCATCCGCAAATTTCAAAACCTTACTGCTTAGGCCACATTCAATGCTATTCACATATATAATGAACAATAGTGGCCCCAGTACCGACCCTGGGGTAGGCACATTTTTGGAAAAATAGGCTGATCCTAGATTTTTGGGATCCCGAACATTATCCTCTCCAGAAAATAATTTCTTGTCTTCTCATCTGGAGGTTGAATTTCCTAAGTTATTAGCTTTTGACAACGAACTGCTGTGATCAAGTAAAAGTGCTCAAAATTCACTGAAATTGATGCAAATTAAGTTACGATGCATAAGGTTTGAAGAAAAATATCCTCCATACTGGATGACACAAAGTATTCCTCTCCACATGCCGGATTACAATGCACAAATCCAGCCTTGCCTATGCATGAGAATAAAATGTGTCGGAACAAATGCTCACTGAAAAGAATGGGACAAGATTATAACTCACCTGGTGAGCGGACGACAAATATATTTGCTATGAAGCAAATTGAAATGACCATTGCGTATGATTTGAGAAAAGTTCTGCAACCAAATTGATACAATTTTTTTTTTTAACTTCGAATGACGTCATGCTTGGACGTCATGCTTGAAGGAAAACTTCGATCTACCTTCTAGTAAAGGTACCTTGGGTTTGTTATTTGTCACATGCACGGGTTTGTTATTTGTGACACAGACCAACGCAATTTTATTTAGTGCAGATGACTGTTGCAGTGCAGGGCCGTTTTGGTTCCATATTCTTTTTCACAATCACATCCCATTTCTGTGTTGTGTTCCTGGCGCTAGGATTGACTCATGCATGATACTGATTGTGAATACCAAGCTTAACATTAATACTTATTTGTAGTTATTGTTATCCGTTTTTGGCAAATAACTTAAGTACCCCTCTTTCTTTACTTACTGGCAGCTGATAGGTTGATAATTGTAATACTAAGCATGACTAATTATACTGTGTTTTACTCCCTACTTTGTGTCATGGCATACTATTTACAAAGATACATGCTTTATATCATTTGTTCATAACTTGCATTTGAGTCACAAGATTCAAATGACTCATTGTGATTCAAATGATTGACTCGTGATTCAACTCATTTTTAAAAAGAAAGATGTGATTCAACTCGCGACTCAAGATATGTTTTCAGGAAAAAAATCGATTCAACTCGCGACTCATCCAAAAACGATTGATTCATGAGTCGATTCTCGATTCAACTCGAGTCGAGCACAAGTCTGCTACAAACCACTCTCGCCACCTGCAACTTTACCTCGGACAACACTGAACCATATAATGCCCCCTTTACTCCCTGTGAACTAAGCTTATCCCTCTCCAAAGTAACCAACACTGCGGCTGGCCCTGACCAATTGGCACACCCCTTCTTCCAAAATATATCCGATTCCGGAAAAGACAACCTCCTTTCGGCACTAAACCAACTATGGACTGACGGCACCATCCCCCTTTCCTGGTCTACTAGCACTATCATTCCTATCGCTAAACCTCGCAAACCTCGCGACCTTCCCTCTAGCTATCGACCTATCTCTCTCACTAGTTGTGCCTCTAAACTCTTTGAGCTCATGGTCAATGGACGAATCAGAGTCCACCTCGAAAACAACACAACACCACCGACAACCTCATCCAATTAGTTGACTCGATACAGCGCGGCTTCATGAAAAAAAAACATGAAACCGTCGCACTTTTTCTCGACGTAAAATCCGCATTCAATAAAGTACACAGTTCGGCCCTCCGAATCAAATTACATCGTATTGCCATCAGAGGCGGAATGGCAAAATGTATCACCAACTTTCTCGCTAATAGAACATTCACCGTCCGCTGCGGCAATATCCATTCTCGGTCCCAAAAACTAGATCAAGGCGTCCCACAAGGCAGCGTGTTATCCCCCACCCTCTTTCTTATCATGATCAACGATGCTCTCGCTGACCTCCACAACATAGCCCCCTGTCTAAAATACTCCATTTACGCCGATGATTTGGCCATATGGTGCACGCACCCATCGGCGGACAAAGGAAATTATTTAATGCAGCGCGCCCTGAATCAAATTGATTCCTGGTGCTCCCTTTGGGGACTGCAAATCGCCCCCGCCAAATCCGTCACAATGCTTTTTTCCCGGCTCCACTCGTACATCCCACCTCTTACACCACTCCGTTATCGCGACCAAATTGTCCCTCACCAAACCACCTTCACCTATCTTGGTATCGTACTAGACAAAAGTCTTTGCTTCGGCCCCCATATTGTTTATCTAAAACAACGTTGCGCAAAACGTCTAAATCTCCTGCGCTGCATCTCCGGTCGCGACTGGGGTGCAGACAGGGCTACCCTCAACACAATGTATATTACTCTGATTCGCTCAATCCTGGAATACAATGCGTTTATCTTCGATCATATATCTCCTTCACACATCGCAACACTTCAG
Organism: Ashinkailepas kermadecensis; assembly: GCA_034440615.1. NCBI lineage: Eukaryota > Metazoa > Arthropoda > Thecostraca > Neolepadidae > Ashinkailepas > Ashinkailepas kermadecensis. The sequence goes on along the minus strand of JAOTOM010001673.1, from coordinate 47,852 downwards.
CGCATACAGAATAACGCACTTCGCCTCATCATCGGAGCACACCGCACCACGACCATCACTAGTCTCCGGGCTGAGGCCAACCTCCCCAGCTTACAACACCGCAGAACACTCCAACTAGTCAGATACAACTTTCGGACCACAACACAGCACAACCACCCTGCCAGCCTCGCACTCTCTAATCGTCCCGTTCGACGTTCATATAATAGGAACAAATACAATATTGCCATACATTTGAACCATGCCCTTACATTCGCACTCAAATTCCCCAAGCTAATCCCCGGCAAATTGCCTCCCCTACTCCCGTTTTGGCACATGTATCACCCCAATCTCGAATATCTCTTCCACCAAAACAAAAAATTACTTTCCCCCCTCGAAACCCAACAAACATTTTTCGAATATCAAGCAGCCCACCCCCATTTCACATACTTCTACACGGATGGCTCCCGTACCACAGACGGTACAGGAGCTGCCTGGTGCGGTGGATCCAACTTTGGCCAAATAAAATTAACACCACACCACTCGGTTTACACTTCAGAGTTAGCCGCAATCTATGCCTGTCTACACCACATCATTCAACACCACATCGCCACACCAACAATCATCTGCACTGACTCACGTTCATCCATCGATGCTCTCGCAGCCATACACAACACTACACACCCCACACTCCACGCTATCCGTCAACTCTATCACACGCATCATGCTCACCTTCAACTCACACTGCTCTGGGTCCCTGGCCACATGGGGATTCCGGGCAACGAGCGGGCGGATGAGATTGCTCGTCGAGCCATCGACCTCCCACCCACCCCCAACCTCCCAGTTCCCCCCTGTGACCTTTTGTCCCTCACCAACCAACTATTCAGCACATATCTCCAGGCATGCTTGAACCACAACATTACACATTTACACCACATTAAACCCCTTCTCGCCAAATGGCCCTCTTCCCGACAACACACACGCTCACATGAGATCCTCCTTGCTCGACTCCGACTCGGGCACACCAAACTCACACATGATTTCCTCTTCAGCCAACTTCGCCGCGCTCCGCCTTGCCAAACATGTGATGTACATAACTGTGGAACATTTCTTACTTATCTGCCCTGCCTACCAATTACAACGTCGCCCCCTTCTTTCCTACATTGCCCAACATCAGATTCCACTTTCACTGCTAAGCCTTCTCGGTGACAAACACCCGGAGCTCATTGAGCTACTATTTACATTCTTACACAGCACCAAACTTGAGGAAGTAATTTGAAGTCAAACGCCATCATCTCCGTCGTCGCAAAACACATACATATAGGTTATATCACACTAGGTAGGCAGAGACCGATCCAATTTGGCCATAACGGACGGTTCTCCATATAAATTGTGCTTGGTTTTTTACCTACGGGTTTTCCAAGCTGCTTGGTTTTTTTTCACCTTCTCAGGTTTTACCAAGCTTTAACTCAAACATACACTTACACATACAATGTCGAGCCCGACGTCCACGACCTGGGCGTCGGGCCTCCGCTTTGCTTTTCAGGTCGCAGGTGGGCAGTGGAGCCTCTCCGGAGGTTACAATGCTGCCCACCTTCCAAGTGTCCTTCTAAGTGTCGTGTATGTATGTATGGATGTGTATGTTTCACCTGTGTATGTTTGTATCGGCCCTTACGCCACGTTCCTTGCTTGCTGGTGTCTCATCTTTCCTGTCTTTCTTATTTGATATAACCGGATGCCACATAAGCCGGATTAAAGTAACTCTTTCTTTAACGTAGCATATCTCTAGCGGATGGCACTTTGCCTCTGCTAAAGATGAAAAAATAATAATAATAATTGGTTAAAAGCACTGGATTTCGACCACTATTTGGCAAAGGGGCCCATTTAAAAAAAATAATAATTGATGGCAACATTAATTGTCAACATTTCCTGTGTAGGGACTGTGTAGGCCTACCTCCACCGTTTCTAAGTTACCGGATTTTTGCTCTTGTTTACCAAAACGTTCACTTTCACGTTCAACGTCTTGTGCCACGTCAACGTTCGTGCACGTGTACACACTGGTTGATCCGATTTTGTCAACTTTTGCTGTAAGCAGAACTTGAGCAGCATGGAACCCACGATGTGTGTCATAATCTACTATGCTACGATATTGGCTTCCAAACAATTATAAAAAATACCTTTCAAATTGGAGATTCTTTCATTCAGACGCTATTTTTGTTACCTCGGCAAAGGTTGCTGCATTTTAATTTAGTTTACTTCTGTTGGTTTCGGGGGGCCAAAGGAAATTATGCCCCCCCCTTTTTAAGCGCTTCGGGGGGGCCATGGCCGGAATGGCCCCTCCCTGGATCCGCTGGTGCCCACGTGTCGATTCTGCATACAATTATGTCGTACTACAGTGCTTAAGAGTAATATGTGATCCAGAGTGCTACAATTTTTCCTGAAGCCGCACTGTGAGTTTGTAAAAATGTTTTTGCTTTCGAGGAGTCAGCTAACACGGACATTTACCATTCGCTCCACAACTTGCAGAGGCATGATGTCAAAGAAATGGGACGGTAGTGTAGAGGGTCGCGACCACACTTACCCGGCTTCACTATTGGTATCACAATGGCCTCCCGCCATGAAGATGGAAATGTGCCACTTTGCCACAGTGCGTTGAAGGAGACGAGCAGACCATCCAAAGCACACGGTGGAAGATGCTTCAACATAGCGTGGTGGATTCCGTCAGGCCCTTCTGATACATTTCGCAGAGATCTGACGGCTGAAGTTAGTTATGCAATGGTGAAGGGACGATTGTATGCATGGTGCGCCGAAGTAGTGAAGTACACAGGCGTGGACCTACATCGAGCCTTATGTCTTACAAACTCGGGATCAGCGCCGCTGTCAAGACTTCGTTGCGATATCGCCTGACCAATCGCGTATGCAACATCTGCGGGGTGGGTGATATCTTGGTCGGCCATGTGCAGCACAGGGAGAGGGGCTGAGCGGAATGTGCCAGAAATCCTTTTAACGCGAGACCATACCTGTGATGATAAGGCACAACGATTCAGGTTACTCACATATTTCTTCCATGATACACGTTTGGCATCGGCGATGATTCGTCGTACTAGCGCTCTCGCCTTTCGAAAGGCAATTAGGTTGGATGTGGTACTATTGCGGCTAAATGATTTGTATGCACGGCGTCGTGCTCGGATGGCGTCTCGGCACTCCTCTGTCCACCACGGGACAGGGGTTCTACGGGGGGTACCAGATGTTTTCCGGATACACCCTGATGTCGCTTCTATAATGACAGCTGAGAGGCTTTCTATCGAAAGTAGTTGCCGTCCTGTGAGGGCGCCAAAACTGTCTTTGAGTTGCCTTTCATATGCCTCCAAATCAGCCTTATTTAAATTCCATCGTCGTGGTCTAGTACTCGGAAGAAAGTTGTGTCGAAATCGTAACCATACTGGAAAATGATCACTTCTCATGGGGTCTTCTGACACTGTCCAATCGAAATGTTGTGCAAGCTCGGGCTGCACAGACTCAAGTCAAGCACTGATGTGCTTCCGGAAGGCATCGTTATATGAGTTTGAATGTCAGTATTTAAAATACATAGTGATTCTTCCTGGACAAAAAAATGTAAAACTCGACCTCGGCCGTTCACATCGTTGCATCCCCACACAGTGTGGTGGGAATTGAAATCTCCTAAAACTAGGGAAGGTGTGGGTAGTTCAGAAACTAGCCGGCTGAGCTCACACCGTGTAAAACCAGTTCCAGGAGCAGGTAAATCGAGCAAACTGTTACCGAGCTGCGATCCAAGTCGATCCGCGCGGCCACTGCTTGGAGATCGGTGCTTAGGGCCACTCCTATTGCTCCTACACTATGGTGGACAGCTACCATTGGTTGGTTATTGGTTTTACGACACGTCGACCGTTGAGTCATATAGCGTCGCCCATCTCTCACGCCGATTGGTCGCGGGCAAAGAGCAGCGACAGGTGAGATTCGAACCCACCATCTTTCGATTGTGAGACGAGCATCTTACCCCTAGACCACTCGTCCCCGGACAGCTACCATTACACCGCCGTGAGCAACAGTGTCGGTTTCCATATCCTTTCGGAAAATTGAATATCCCTGTATGTCACATCGTGAATTGGGTCGGAGTTTAGTCTCTTGCAGACACATAGTGACAGGGCAATGCTGATTTAAAACCACCTGTATTTCCTGGGTACTGTTTCTAAAACCTCTGCAGTTCCATTGTAAAATAGCTTGCATAGGAGCTTGTTAACACGCGCCCTGGAGGGCCTCTGAGAATTACGCGCACTGGAGGGGGGGGGGCGGATTCCGCCCCCCCCTAAGATCTCGGCTCCTAGTAAAGCTGGAGGAACGAAATTCTCAGGGTGGATGGGCACGATAGTGAACTCTATTGTGTGCAATTTTCGTAACCCTAGGTCAATATCTTCAAGGTCAAATGAGGTCAGATTGGCAAAATTTTCCGGTTTTGAGTGGCTTGGCTTGTCATCGTTATGGATCGCTGTGATTGTGTTTAAATGCTCAAAAATGGGCATCAATGATGTTTTGGACATTACTAATGATGCAATGCAGATGCTAGACCCAACATTTGACCTCAGGTCACCTATATAGCACCACTTTATCAGGTCAGTTACCTGTTCCAGTTACCGGAACCGGCCGCCCGCCCGACTGCTCCGTCGGGCAGCTCGGAGCAATCGGCTTCGTGAAGAAGGGACTGAAGTACATGAATAAAGTATGGAAACGCAATGACAAACAGTACAAATGACAACCAGTAGTGCATTTATGGCAACATTCCAGTTGATCAAGTTTGGTTCCATTAACCTGTCATGAACTTGACCTGACTTGACCTTGGTGACCTAACATGACCTTGAAACTATACAGCATATCAATATGCATCAAACAAGTCCCTAGTGTTGCCTAGAACACTTCCCTTTTGTCAGTATACTGGGAGCGCATCTGCGCCGATTTTTGTGGTCTGGCGCTATAACATTTTTTTACTTTAGCGGCCGCTAACTTGACAAATTTTCGGGCGATTTCCATTATTCTTGCTTTAAACGACGCGCCGTTCATTTCTAAGCAGGTACTCCGAAAATCGCGTATATCGACCGGTAAAATCTGCAGTTATTTGCGAAAAACCGGAGGGGTGGGCGGATTTCGCTCCCCACTCCAGTGCGCGTGTTAAAATTACTTAAAGATGTGCGGTGAGGGCATTGCTTTGAAGCGATGCACTCTTGGATGTAATGAACTAAAATTGACTAGAGTGGAGTGACTAGGAATAGTTATAATAAAAGAAAACGCTAGTTTTAAAGCTCTGGTTCCGTCCTCCTTCCGAGAGTGGGCGCCGCTGATAACCTCAAAAGGTTATCTCTATTTGGTCCCAGGGACTGGGTTCTGGGGCGGAAGCGTGGTGTCCCCTCGCAACGGGGGATGTGTGACACCACGCGAAAGCCCAGTGTTGGCTACCCCTTGGGTACAATTTCTGTGCGATTGAGTCAATGTGCTGCACGTAGCGACACCGATATGATAAGACAACGGGTTGCGCCGAAATCCTCGGTGGCCAATTGGTTTAACATGTAAAGCGTCGATTTTTAGATCGGAATATGATCAATTTTCGTGCGCCGAATCGGCTCGGTTTCAACCGGCATAGCTCGCAAACCAATGGACCCATCGACACCAAACCGACACCACGGTGTAGCCAACCGTGGTAGTGCAAACGTTTTTGCCGCACGTGGCACGTGCACCCGGAGGAGGGGTGTAAAGAACAGGCGTCCGTTTTTATCGTTTTTCACTATTGGGTCTGGTGCTGGAAAACGGATAAAGGTGATGGTACGCCGTTGCCTGCATTACCGGTTCCATGTACCGGCTACACTTTCCCCATTGACTATGGGCACCTACCGCATACCAGGGGTCAGTCATCGCAACGAGTGGTAGGTGTCGTGACCAGTAAAACAAACTTTGCTTCTCACCTCTCCCTTTTAAAAAAGTAGTATGCACGGATAGTCCCAACTCCTGTGATTCCCACGGTACCTATGTATTTTCTCCATAGAAAATACTTTTCCTACAATCAAGATTGCCCTGAAGCATTACCAAACATCATTTTCGGGCTTCTCAACCGGCTCATTGCATCGATGGATCGGTGGGTTTACTGGAACCAACTTCATCGGTCGAAAATTATGCAGGTCGCACGTGCTACCACACCAGCCAAGCCACCGTGGGAATGATTCTACATCGGTGAATATATCTTATGGTGTATGAAGAGATATACAGCTGTGTTATTAGGAATATAGAAGTGAAATTGGGAAAGGGCAGGGCAAATCAGATCAAGTGAAGTCTGAATAGGTCAGGTCATGTCAGGTCAAGTCCTGTTAGGTTAGGTTAGGTTGGTTGTATTGGGTTAGGTTGGGTTGGGTTGGGTTGGGTTAGGCTAGGTTAATACATATTAGTTAATTTCATGTTACCGCGGTTCAGATCAACTTGGGGTACGGGTATCCTACACGATCTATACTTAAGCTATGAATACTTTTACGATCAATCGCTCGTGCTGCCACGCCAGCCAAGCTACCGTGATAAGAAGTTGCGAGGTGAATGTAACTTACGCTGCATACCGGGAATTGCAGCTGTGATATAGGGAGTATGGAAATGAAGGCAGGAAAGGGCAGAGGTCAGACCAAATGAGGTTTGCTAAAGGTTAGGTCATGTCATGTTGTGTTAGGTTAGGTTAAGTTACGTTAGGTTATGTCAATTTAGGTCAGTTTAGCTAATTAATACCGGCCCTGCTTCGGACCCCATCAGAGTCTTAGTCATGCACTATTTTTGATAAAAAGTGGCATGTACGCATGGTCCCAGCTGCTGTGATTCCTGCGATACCCTTAGATTTTCCCCATCGAAGCTACTTTTCCTATAATCAAGGCTGCCCTGAAATAACACCAAACACCATTTTCGACCTTCCCAGCCGGCTTATTGCATCGATGGATCGATGGGTTTGCTGGAGGCAACTTCATCGGGTGCAAATTTTACGGTCGCACGTGTTATCACACGTGCGACCGACTAGCCAAGCTATCGTGGGCAAGATTGTATACGTGAATATAACTTGTGGTTCATACAGGGAAATTGCAGCTGGGTTGGGTTGGGTTGGGTTGGGTTGGTGGTAGGTATGTATGTTAGGTTAGGTTGGGTTGGGTTGGGTTGGGTTGGGTTGGGTTGGGTTGGGTTGGGTTGGGTCGGGTCGGGTTGGGTCGGTTGGGTTGGGTTGGGTTGGGTTGGGTTTGGTTGGGTTGGGTTTGGTAATGGTTGCGAACAAAAAGCCCGGAGAGATGCCATATTGCCGACATATAGGATTAGCATTTAAAATGTTGACGTCATTTGGCATTAGGCACATTGTGCGATGCCTTGCAACAGGGACGCAATGCGACGTTTGGTTTGGCAGACGTGCAATTTTCGCACTTGTTAACTATCGACAAAACAAGTCGTCAATAATGTATGACTGACGTCATAGAAGCTTTCTAACAGTGGGCCAGTTTCTATTTCTTACCGCAATGCTATCAGATACCGTGCGCTGCATGACGAGTATTTATAATACTGGATGGTTTTCAATCCAAGATCATTACATGCAGTTTCGTAAGAGGGACCTATTGAGCATGCTTGTGACATATTACCGTATCAAGGACTTCATGTTGTTGCCATCGCCAGAGTCATCGAGACACACCACCCAGCCAGTAATTTGTTTGGGCAGAGCTGCATTTTGCTTCGGCACCTCAGACAAGCCGTAGTTCAGCCTAATCTAAATGGATTTCATCATGATCGTAGCTGACCCAGAATGTCCAAGTCTAACTCGATCGGGGCCGAATCAAACCTGCTACGGTATTGCTTGAGATGAACTCGGGTTGAAATCAGGTTTGCCGTATCAATTACCCGAGAACGCCCAAGCGTAGCCTTATCGGAGCCACAGCATCAATACAAAGGCGTTGCTCAGATTCAACTAGGGTATACTCTGGCATGCTTGGGCTGAGTCTGGGCATTGGTTGGGCGAGCTTAACTGGGCTGAACTTGGGCCTTGGTACGGATCGACGCTTGGGATTTCTGTGTCAGTGAACACGAGGGAAAACGTAGTTCAGCCGAAGCAGGACAGCCCGAGCTACCCTGAAAAAAAAACATTAGAAATCCTAATGGTATTTCTAATGGTTTTTTCGAATGGTCCTGATGATGCTTTGCCCCTAATGGTTCTGATGGTCTAATGGTCTAATGGTTTCCTGATGGTCCTGATGGTCTAATGGTTTTATAATGGTTATGATGGTCTCCTAATGGTCCTGATGGTTTTCTAATGGTCCTGATGGTTTTCTAATGGTCCTGGTGGTGTACTGATGGTGTCCTAATGGTCCTGATGGTGTGCTAACTGTTCTTGTGGGCTAATGGTTGTCTGATGGTTTCTCGATGGTTTTATTGGGGTATCGCACAGGGCCAGATCCAAAAGCTTGGCTTGAAGGGTGCAATTGCAAGATGGAATTCTGAAAAGTAAATATTGCATTATAATTCAACAGTCATTGGGCATGCTTATGACAATGTTTAGGTCATGAAGTAATCTTATAATTTTAGAAGATGCCACCTTAGTGCAAAAATATCTGCAACAATCGTCCTCTTGGTGTGGGTGTGTGGGCGGGGTATGACTCTTTTTCACCCTAGATCTGCCCCTGATGTTGTCTGATATTTTGATTTGTATCACTTCATTTAGCACTACTGCAGGCCATGTCGGTATTGATGCACACACTTGATATTGTCATGAAATACAAACAACGCAGTGCAGCAATAGCACAATAGGAGGTATTGTAAGTAACAAGTAGTCATATAGCAACACAATTAGGCATGCCACCTACCAGTTGTCAGGATATGCAGATTAATACCTTGACCAGACATGCATTTTCTGAACTACAAATCATATAGTGGTTCAGGTGGTGATGGTTATGGTGACGTTTTAATTTGTGTCCCAGTGGTTTGCAAATCAGTCGTTTTTTCCACTTCCAAATATCAAACATGATTTATCACAATAATATATGTATATTCATCATGGCCAGCATCAACACACAGGGTTTTGCGTAGGGCAGGTCATTTGACAGTTCACTTGCCCAACTGTAATTGCTGCAAAATCCACCACCCTAAAACACCCATCCACCATCACCACCACCACAGCTGCAAAAGCAATGCATGACCTCTTGGGTGAGTGGATCATGGTATGGTGTAAGATCTCTGGAATAATTTTGATATTGACTAATATCATGATCTGCTTCATAACTATGATGTAGGCATGTTACTTCAGCACATACAGGCAACAGCAGTTCATCTTCAATATGGACAACTTGACAGTGGTAAGTCCAATTAATTGCAACGCCATCCTGTGAACAATAAATAATGTTAATTCTACACGATGTCATACAACTTGACTAACTTACTTTCCTCTGTGACGGGTGGGGTAGCCAGTAAAGTGTTCTACTCTTCATCGTAAGATGGTGGGTATTAATACTTAACAGGCGAGATTACCGCTTCCACTCACGATCAACCGGCGGGGTGAGAGGCTGGCAACGCTATATGAGGCATTGGTGGAATGAGTCGTAAAATAACCCAAGTTTCTTCTTTTGCTTCACTTTATATCTGAATGTACATTTCTCACAGAACGGAAATTCAGTTGAATGACAAAATAAGAAAAGACTTAAGACATGACCATACATCAATGGTCATGGCGGATTAACGTCTTCTGGGACAATACGATTTCTCAAATCAGTCACAGCAGTGTGCAATACTAAGACCGCAAAATTTTCCTGCCATTTTTGGACAGATATGCATATTGACAATTTTAGACAGGAGAGAGCGAGTAAGTTAAATAAAAAGAGAGCGAGAGAGAGAGAGAGAGAGAGAGAGAGAGAGAGAGAGAGAGAGAGAGAGAGAGAGAGAGAGGGGGAGAGAGAGGGGGAGAGAGAGAGAGAGAGGGGGGGAGAGAGGTTACCAACGTATTAATGGGAGAAAGTTTCAAGTGAATCGGATTTTAACATCAGACTATATGGAGTGGGCTCTCCCAGCCGATTCAGGTTCTTCCATTGCTTCCAAGCATCCTTGAGCCTTCCCAATCATTTTGGAGAAGTTCCACCATTGCTTATGGCTCACTTACCATTTCACTGAATGCACCAAACCACACTGCTGGTCATGGCTATGGCTGCTGCGTGCCAAGCACAGCACTATGTTCGAACTGCAGACCCGGCTGGGCATCACAACAGCTACCCGGATCTCGGCGGTAGCGTGCCATCAGATCAGTTAAAATTCAGCTGGTAGAACGATGCTGTGGTGTCGCTGAGTTTCCTGGCGGAAGTATATTGATAAGCCTGCTGGCAACAGACTGGTGGGTCAACACTTTGGTGTTGCTAAGTTTCCTGACGGAAGCATGTTGATAAGCCTCCTGGCAATAGACTGGTGGCTCAGCACTTTGGTGTTGATATGATTGTTTATACAAGGGTGTAGCTTTGTATACATATTAGTGAGTCACTGAATATACAAGCATTCATCCCTCCTTGTCCTCTGTATTTCACATAGGACGTCACATTCAAGAGTAGCATCCACCCACATAGCATCGAGTGTAGACACACGGGTCATGATGAAATGTTTTAAAGAAACGAAAACGAACAATCAACTGCAAACCATCATAAGCATTCTTAATTTTCATGGTAATAGTAGGACACAGTGATACCAAGCCTTAAAGGGCTCACATCCCCACGCGGAACCGCTAACCTAGTTAAAGCACTTATTTCTTGCTTGACCTTCCTTGCAGGTCATGTATTTTTTCGGTTAAGATTTTCGGGATCTTTTTGTCGTTGCCGCAATAACTGGCTCCTCTGCGCCGCGCTTCCGCATATAGCGGATGAGCTCATCTGTAGACAGTGAAGTTCACGTCAGCTTATATTAATAAACAGAGCACTTCCTGATTCGGATTCTGAAAATGTCAGATCATTTACAAACGTTTGGCGCCAAATAGCGAAACATATCGCACATGTAAGCTTTTTCCATCCATACCAGGACTCTGGCCGACTTTCCGAATATTCTGATGGGTGAACATTACCCCCTCGATCCAAGAAGACATCAAAATCACGCGCCCCGTAAGTGGTCGGCGAGCAAAATGTGAACAAATGCACAACACAGTAAAAAATTAAAGTGCAATTAAAGCATAGCTTACCGTTATAAAAAGGGCATTGAAACAAAAAAACAATTCGCTGCATATTCGCATACACTATGGGATGGCATTCCCCTAGCTCTCTCGACAGTGATTGATTATTGGGGTTTTAGGGTGCGTCAACCCCAGTGGGTTATATTGCACCCAAGTATATTGCACTCTCTCGACAGTCTTGACCCCCCCCCCCACATCACAAGTTGTTTCAAGTCGACATTAGGTCACGTCACTGATATTAGATTAGTAGCATCCTGACAGCATCAATGGAATGGGGACATTCTCCATAGCGTGGTATGTTAAAAGTTCAATTTTTTAGGGAGCAAAGCCAACATTGAAGGGGAACTTTCCCCTCAAAAGTACATAAAACAACCCTATACTGACGTTTTTTCGCGCTTGGCATCTCGATACAGCTTATCCGGCACGGAGCACTCTCCGCCCGACGTTTCCAGGTCGAAGTCCGATTCTGCTGTAGTCCTCTCTTTATAGTCTTTCACGATCTTGCTTAGCCGATGGTGCTCGGCTACTGTCCGTGACGCTGTTTGTGAAGCCTGTAAGAATGTGTAGGAATTGTCTCCAGCCCAATTCGTGCTTTGCTATTAATATGCTGGCTGAAACGTTGGAGCATTTTCAAAATGATGTCCCAGCTTATGTTGCTGGGCAATGAAGTGCACATGTTTTGACCTGTTGTAAAATACTGTTAGCATTTTCACGTTCGACGATGCGGACAACTGGCAAACATCTACATTTTCCAGGGAAATATCGGTTAAACTAGCAAAATACGTGCTTTTCCCGCATATTTCTGGAGCAGTTGCTCCTCCCAGCCCAACCAGTGAGAAATCCCTGGTTCATTGCCATTTGATGGAAAGAACTGCATTAAGATAACGTATGGGCACTGCGGCTCGTTTTACCTGCGCAGGAACTTCAAATAGTGTCTCCGCATCGCCACTCGTGATGTCCGAAACGTCACGTGGTAGTTTTGGGACTTCGATCCGTTTATTTCTGATGGCAGCTTCCAGATCTTCGGTAGTTGCTATGGAGAAGCACCAATGTCTGAATTTGACAGTGTAGATCTGAGCTGAAGCATCCTTAACCCTATTAAGCTGAGCGATTTGGGGTTGATTTCCATGTGTGGGGAGTGCAAGCGATTCGGGCCCCTCCCCGTCCGGTCTCCGAAACGAACGGATGTAGTCCGTTTGGGCAAAGTACATTCGATGTCCTATACCCACATGAATATGTCTAGGTGATAATCCCTATGATTTGTCTACACTTAACGCATCCGAATGTTATTCATGTAGGTATTAATCAATCCTGCCTAACGCATTATTATTATAGCAGAAATAATGACTTCAAAAAGAAAACGGTCAGTGGTTTGCTGGGAGACGTAGTGAAAGCACAAGGCAACGCACATGTTTTTTTTTAAATATGTGAAGCACTTAAATTTCACGGAGGTGACCGCAAACAAAAACCGAAAAATATGCAGTTGGTCGCAAAAAAATATAATATAAAAAGTTACTTAGTGAATTCAGTTCGTTTTCGAATACAATTCCTTGCAACCATACACATATTCTATACATTGCTATACGTACCTCCGAGCCTCAGAACTTGAGCGGTGTAGCGTGCCGCTTCATGTCTTGGTATAGTATCGTTCACACCTCGCCAGAGGACACGTACCGTAGTCGCCGGGTTAAAATCCGATACTGACCGTAGGTTGAACTCTTTGATGTCTTTAATGTTCACAATTTTCTTAACGTTGTCACGGACGAATTGCACATATGCATACATTTTAATACAGTTTGTAAGATAAGCTGTTCAAACAACTATACGGCTTGAGTAATTACAGTGACCTTTACCGTGCGATAAACAAGCTTGTGGAGAAGCGCAGTCAATCCAATAATTTCGGTTACCATGGTGATCACGCCCTCCTTATATATTGCTTCCGACCTCTAATTTTGACATTTTCTAGTTCTTGTCTTGCGTTTAATCGAGGATCACTGACTGCTTTGAACCTGCAACTAACTTCACCATTCACATCATGTATAAATCATATTTGGAACCACATTCAGATGCACCAATACCACGTAGAACAAAAAAACGCTACTCGTCTACATTGGCATTCCAACATCAACAAGGCAGCAGAAGCGGAGAAGAAACCAATGAAAGGTGCGTATAAGTATCATGTATAGTCCGCAGCAAATGTCGTATATCTAGATCACTTCCCAAATAATGAACAATACTTTTCAAGTGCTTAATAATTTGAATTGCCCTGAAGTTAATCATGGTAATATATAGTTTCCTGTTTCTTTTTCCACTAGAACTTCTACAAAAGTTGGTGTGATTATGATGGTCATCACATGGGTTATATATGGATATTCGCAGGGACATATCTTGATGCGTAACCATTGCATTAAGATTATATATATATATATATATATATATATATTATATATATATATATATATATATATATATATATATATTAATAAATATAAGATATATTTATTCCTTTATTTGTTTCATTAAAGAATCATTGCCCTAAGCTATTTTCAGCCTGGTTGGAATGCAAATTGACGTTCAAACATCTGAAGAGAATGACAATCAGGACCACAGTCAACATCTCCAAGACATCATGGAGCAGGGCACCACACTAAGTGAACAAGATAACGAGGAGCGGGAGACTGTCGGAAATGAAACGCATGATGGCTCCGAGAGTTGGCACGATACATCGGAGGCAACTATGCAGCTTTTCATGATAATTAATATATATATATATATATATATATATATATATATATATATATATATATATATATATATATATTTTTTTTTTATAGTATATATATATATATATATATATATATATATATATATATATATATATATATATATATATATATATATATATATATATATATATATATATATATATATATATATATATATATATATATATATATATATATATATATATATATAGCTGAGGTAAAGTGGAGAGTCAGCAGCATGGTTAAGGACACGGACGATTAATGTCTTGTGAACGAAGCAGTACTTGTAGAATTGTTGCGCTACGTTACGAATAGGATGGCTGTTACGTTTGCTTTGGTATTTGCGGGACTGGTCAGAATTCTTGAAGCATGACGCAACGGACGCCAAGTTGGCAACGGAAGGCGCGGTGTCCCGGAATGAGGCCATACTATTGGCTCTGATATTTTTCCTAACCCATGGTTTATCGCCCAACGCCATGGGCGATCTAATCATTCTGATAAATACCATGTTTGGGTACGATGCAATTCCGCAGAGTATTTACAAGTTGGAGAAGGTGATGAAAAGTTTTTCTTCTACCGCAAAGTTTCATTTCTACTGTCCTCAATGTACGATACTAATCTGCGCCACGCACCAAGGTTCAAAAGTTGGACGAAATGTATGGTGCACTCGATGCCGAGAATGGCGCAATGGTACGATAGGAAAGGGCAGCAACTATTTCATAACACTTTCGGTCCGTGCACAGCTGCAGCGGATATTACGTAAATACGGAGCGTACATGGAATTTAATAACAGTGAGAACCAAGTCATGAAAGATCCGCGATGGGCAAATGATGAAAAGACTTATAGGAGAGGCTGGAGAGCCACACTTCTTGTCATTGTTCTTCAGCACTGATGGGAGTCCAGTGTTCAAATCCTCAGGTCTCTCACTTTGGCCATTAACCGCATTTATAAACGAATTGCCGGCGAAATTTAGATTTCAGGCACCTGTTATAGCAGGTATTTGGTGTGACGTCTCGAAAGTACCTATGACACTGTTCATTGATGCTTTGTGAGCGAGATGCGAGAATTGAGAAGTATCGGTATAGCATGGATGTACAAGTCGAAACGTGTTTTATCGCGTGTATTTGCGGTGTGTGAATGTCCTGACACACCAGGAAGAGCTGCACTTCAAAATATCATTCAATTCAATGGGTTTTTTGGGTGTTCATGGTGTTTCCATCCAGGAAAATACATTCAACATCAGGTTAGGTACCCAACATTGGATATTCCGTACCCACGCAGACGTGACTGCCAAGTGCGCGATGATGCCATGAAAGCGTTCGGAGCTGGGAGCACGCAACATGGTATCAAGGGTCCGTCGTGCTTGTTCAATCTGCCAAAGTTTGATTTAGCACGAGGCTTTGTTCCCGATTACATGCACTGCGTTTGCTTAGGTGTCGTAAAAATGTTGACAGAGGCTTGATTTTCGTCCAAAAATCATGCTGAAAGATTTTACATCGGACGGCGGAACATCATTGGACAGCTAGATTCCCGTATCTTGACAATAAAACCACCGAAATCAATTACACGATTGCCGCGGTCAATTCGCCTGCGGAAAAAACTGGAAAGCATCAGAATGGCGAGCATGGCTTCTCTTTTACTGTGTTCCGTGCTTGACTGGTTTGCTTGACAACTGCTTCCTGTCTCACATAACCCTACTTTCAACTGCTATCTTCTTACTTTGCCAAGACCGTGTCACATCAGAAGATGTGATAGCTGCAGATTCAGCTCTTTTTGAGTTTGTTGTCAATACTGAAATATTGTATGGCGAAGGATTCATGACAGCAAACATGCACCAATTGTTGCATTTGTCAACAAGTGTGAGGCATTGGGGCCCATTGTGGGCACATTCAGCTTTCCCATTCGAAGACTGGAATGATGGACTACTAAAATTTGTGCATGGAACCAGATATGTTGCCAACCAGGTAATGCGGCGATTTTCTCTCATCACTTTCATTGATGACATGGTCGAAAAAGTTGAATTATCATCTGGTGGTCACAGTTTCTGCCAAAAGATGCTCGGCCAAAGGCGTCTGATAAATTGCAGTCGCTCTTCCAGTGGCACTGTTGGCTTAGGGCAGAGCAAACTGAAGCATTTCACGCCAAAGGAGAGTACTGCCATCAGTCACATATTCCCAGGTACTTTCCTTACCGGTGCATTATTCGGCCGAGTGACGCACAATGGCACGCTGTACTGCTCACGGAGTCGGCCGGAGACAAAGAACTCTGACTGCTTTGCCCTCACTGAAGATGGGACATTTCGTGAGATACAGGATATTGTTCAGATAAAGGTGGTGAATGAGCCCACATTTGTTGTACTTTGTCGGAGTTTGCACGTTCAGCATACGACGTACTCACTTCCGAAACATTTGGTCCTGGTTGAACCAGCTAACTACCCGAGTGCAATGGCCATGACATCAATTATTCAGAAATGTGTATCTCTGACTTTAGGATGTACAAGCATGAGAGTGATCAGTCCGCTGCCATGCAAGATTTGTGGTGATAAGCATATACGGTAGCATACGGACATGGTACCGGTGACATTGATAAAGCATGGGGGACGAGTGGTCTAGGGGTAAGATGCTCGTCTCACAATCGAAAGGTTGTGGGTTCGAGTCTCACCTGTCGCTACTCTTCGCCCGCGTCCAATCGGCGTGAGAGATTGGCGACGCTACATGACTCAACGGTCGACGTGTCGTAAAACCAATAACCAACCAACCAACATTGATAAAGCATACGTGTGACACAACATCCGGACCGATGCTCATTGATGAACTCGACAGTTGTATGACATTGACACCTCCACCTCTTGGATGTATAAATGCCGGCATATTGGGGTGTCTTATTGATAACCGTTTCAGCATATGCATTTGTGTGACTGCAACAGCTTTCTCCGTGGAGCTGTGAGTTGACGATGTGGAATACAAGGTTGGCTAAGCATGGTTTTGGCATGTCTGAGAACTGGTTTTGAAGCTGTTCAGGATCCAGCAAGTGTAGGAGCACTGCAGTTTCCACCCCTCAGCCACAATGCCCAGTGCGGACAAGTAGAGCTCGACGCTGTGTGGACACCGCTCGATGTCATGGCCAATCTGATAGGGTGCCACCCTCAGCAGACCCAGAGTAGCAGCAGTCATGCTGCGCAGTCACGGAGTCACAGCAGCCCACCGGGAGTCCTCCCTGATGCGCCAAGCACACACAGCACGCACCGTCGCGCACCCAGCGGCCACCGCCCCTGGTGCCTCGCTGCGCTGCCGCGAGGGGAGGCTCTCGCGGCGTTGCACCGACTGCGCAAGTCGAGTAGGCTGACCCGCCGCACACGCAGCGGCAACTTCCTTGCGGCGATTCGTCCGCAACACACCGCGGGTAGAGCGCTTGATAGAGCGCGTCCGCAGCGCCCGTCAACGGTTGTGACTGGTACTCCGACCCATATATATCTATCATCTGCCTCCACTGTTTGATCGCGTACAGGCAACGGCCCTCCAGGCTTGGTATCAGGACAGTCGCACAACACAACGCACGATCAGACAGAAACATTCCGACACCCCAACCTGCTCTACTCGACCCAGCTGCCCTCCGGATCGCCGGGCGGGACGGGCCAGCCATCTACCGGCTGGGGTGAAACACCGAGCCCCTAGCTCGGCCGCTAGGTGAGCGGGGCTTGGGACACCACAATTGCACCATGAGGAAATACCATTAGACCATCAGCACCACTAGAAAACCATCAGGACCACTAGAATACCATCACATCATTAGGAAACACCATCAGACCATCAGAAGCACCATCCGAACGAAAACCATCAGGACCACTAGAATACCATCACACCATTAGGAAATACCACTAGACCATCAGAAGCACCACTAGAAGACCATCAGGACCATTAGAAAACCATCACACCATTAGGAATTACCATTAGACCATCAGAAGCACCATTAGAAAACCATCTGGACCATTAGAAAACCATCACACCATTAGGAATTACCATTAGACCATCAGAAGCACCACTAGAAAACCATCAGGACCATTAGAAAACCATTACACCATTAGAAAACCATTAGGATACCATCAGAACCATTAGGATTTCTAATGTTTTTTTTTGCAGGGTGGCCAAACCAAGGCCTGATCGGGCCTGAATAAAAACACGCTGGCTGGGCATAATCATTGGTGACTCCTGCGAAACTGTGCTGCTGTCTTTTTCATGCAAGGTTCCACTCTTTTTTGCACCGATGTACACCACCAGAGGTCAGAGGCTGATCCATGAATTTTGATCGGGGGTGGGGGTGGGCTGTTGTTCTGGACGGGCACCATTTTCCCCCGGAGTGGTTGTCACGAGCTGAAAAACTGTTGCGCTAAGCAGGAATGGGGAGCACTGAAGTGCTTTATATTGGCACATTAACACGCGCACTGGAGGGGGGGGGGGTGAAATCCGCCCACCCCTCCGGTTTTTCGCAAATAACTGCAGATTTTACCGGTCGATATACGCGATTTTCGGTGTACCTGCTTAAAAATGAACGGCGCGTCGTTTAAAGCAAGAAAAATGGAAATCGCCGACAATTTTTCAAGTTAGGGGCCGCTAAAGTAAAAAAATGTTATAGCGCCAGACCACAAAAATCGGCGCAGATGCGCTCCCAGTATACTGACAATAGGGAAGTGTTCCAGGCAACTCTAGGGACTTGTTTGATGCATATTGACATGCTGTATAGTTTCAAGGTCATGTTAGGTCACTAAGGTCAAGTCAGGTCAAGTTCATGACAGGTTAATGGAACCAAACTTGATCAACTGGAATGCTGCCATAAATGCACTACTGGTTGTCATTTGTACTGTTTATCATTGCGTTTCCATACTTTATTCATGTACTTCACTCCCTTCTTCACGAAGCCGATTGCTCCGAGCCGCCCGACGGAGCAGTCGGGCGGGCGGCCGGTTCCGGTAACTGGAACAGGTAACTGACCTGATAAAGTGGTGCTATGTAGGTGATCTGAGGTCAAATGTTGGGTCTATCATCTGCATTGCATCATTAGTAATGTCCAAAACATCATTGGTGCCAATTTTTGAGCATTTAAACACAATCACAGCGATCCATAACGATGACAAGCCAAGCCACGCAAAACCGGAAAATTTTGCCAATCTGACCTCATTTGACCTTGAAGATATTGACCTAAGGTCACGAAAATTGCACACAATAGAGTTCACTACCGTGCCCATCCACCCTGCGAATTTCGTTCCTCCAGCTTTACTAAGAGCCGAGATCTTATGGGGGGGGGGGCGGAATCCGCCCCCCCTCCAGTGCGCGTAATTCTCAGAGGCCCTCCAGGGCGCGTATTAATTATCCGGAAGTGGGCGCCTTTTCTACTCTGAGTGGCGCTTGAGTCCAGAGGTGTTGTGCATTAGCCGTTGGGTCTTGTTATTTTTTTATTGCTGTATATTCCTGTTCTTTTCCATTTTTACTGTGCTTTTCGACAATGGCGTGGGATCGCACGTCATGGTGGATATACACTATACAATACAATGCATATAAGGATTTGTATTGTGATACTTTTTCATTTAATGCATATCATTCATATTATGTTTTTGGATTAGGGTTAATAGGTACGCTGGTCGTAACGATCGCACGATGGGTCCGTACTACCGACGTAACGACAGCACGCACGGTCTGTACCAGCGTATGTAGCGAGCGTACGGATGAACTGCCTCGGCTTTCTTTACCTTTTGGCCGACACATACTGCCAAGGTTCGTGATTTGTAAAGAGGTGTACAGTACGTCACAGGAGTCAGGGAAGTGACGTCACAGGAGTTGGGTGTCGATGTGTTAGGTTAGGTTAGGTTGGGTTAGGTTAGGTTAGGTTGGGTTGGGTTAGGTTAGGTTAGGTTAGGTTATGTTAGTGCCCGTCATCGACACCCGACTCCTGTGACGTCACTTCCCTGACTCCTGTGACGTCACTGTGCACCTCCTTACAAATCACTAACCTGGGCAGTATGGGTCTGTTCCCGTGGCTCCACTAACCTCCACAAACCTCCACTGGTCGTTCCCGTCGCAAATCCGGTGGAGATTTTTCCTCCACCAACCTCCACCAGTGGAGCAAAAGCTCCACCAGCCCAGAAGCAGGGTCCAATCGTGATTTTTCAGTTGAGCTCAATCACGGCGCACTTGCGTCATATATTTGCGCGTAAACAACGTCCTCCATCATATGAATCTCATCTTCATGCATCAACTGAATACCAGGATCATCCTTCGCAAAGGAAATATAAAATTACTACTACAACTATGAACAATAATCGAAGTATCAGGTGCAGACCAGTGCAGACCACAAAACATGTTTTTTTAGGCCTTTGATCTACGTCATTCGGTCTAAGGGAAGATGTTACTTTACCGGCCGGACCCGCCGCTGGATCCGGCCCGTGCCTAGAAGTACCGCCGTTCTCCTGGCGCAGACTAAAATCCTACTCGAGCCCGATCGACGAGGTCGGGCAAGTTGAGATGAGGAAAAGTCAGCATCGGGTAGATATCGTATGCTGTACGTTAAGAAGGCAGGCCAAACCGCAAAACAGGGGGAGACGATGCTCAACCGAGAGGAAAGAGAGATTGCCTGGTTCATCCCATAGGCGAAAAGGACGTGTACGCCCCGCAGTCTCTGAGGACACATACATAGCCAGAAATAAAGAAAAATTTGGGACTTTGTAAAACAAGGCATACTGTGTACATTGGGCGATCATCTGGACAAACATTTGAAAGGCAATTTGGCCAATTTATGATACAGCGCCAAATGCTTCCTTTTTGTCGCGGAATTCACACCGCTGTCAGCTGATTTCTCCACCAAGCTCCACCGGTCGTTCCCGTGGGCCAGTCTCAACTAGCCTCAACTACCCTCCACTGAGTTCCTTCTGGTGGAGCCACGGGAACAGACCCTATATGTCGGCCCAAAGGTAAAGATTACCAACTGTCTCTACCTACCGTTCGGCAGTGGAACGTGCATACTTTCTGTACGTACGGGCGGTGCCGGCTGGGGTGGAGTGGAGGCCGATTGTGACCTCATTTGACCCTGAAGACATTGACCTGGGGTCATGAAATGTATACTGCAGCGAGTTCACTACAGCTGTAATTCCTCCAAATTTTGTGCTTCTAGTTTCCAATCTTAAGTGCCCCCCTGGTGAACGTTATGTGAGAGGCATGTTGACCGGGTATCTGCACTTCCTATGGTAGCACTGCTTGCACTAAAAATGTAACGGAATGTGGTGCGTACAGAACCGGGCTGTTGAAATAAACAACTTGAACTGGATATGGATGCAATGTTTCCTTCCAGAGACAAAGTTCCACAATGACAATTCCAAATGGTCAAATTGGACATTCATTGCATGAATGGGAAATATTCATTGCATTAAGTATTTCCCTCTTTACTTTCATGGGCAAATATTACATCAAGCAACTCATATGATAGTGGAAAGTAATCTAAAGTGCAACATGAACTAATGGCCCTGACCTCTAACGATTGTGTGATCAGGTTAAAAATGTGATGGCGGCAAGATTCGAACCCGCCACCACCCGTACGGAAAGCAGATGCCTTAACCAACTGCGCCAATCATCGGCACAGCGTGGGCCGAGTATGCGATGTAGAGCATGCTGACTGAGGAGATGTTTATTTCCTTGACGAGCTCCAATGAAGTGTCGCATGTTCTTTACACACCACCCAATAGGTACCTAGGTACCTAATGCTCAACTTTGGAATTAGTTCCAATCTTATGGAAGCTGCCTTGCATTCTTATAATCTCTCAGCTATCCATGAACATCCAATTAACAGTTGATTTTGACCATTATGTACATAGGTACCTACCTGCATACCTACCTAACTGCTTTTCTTATATACCTACCTAGGTACGACCTTATGTGATGCTTAGAGCCTCCTGGAATCTTGACCATTAAGATATATTGCCATGCACTGATTCATTCTAGCAAGGCTGACTGCTACTGCTTCCCATGGTTGCGATGCTCCCAAGGGCTTCTCTCATTAATTCTAGGACCTGTTTGTCTTAAGCTCCCTGATGCACACTCCATGATATCCTGTGTAGCCCTGATAGCTCAAGGATTATATAGCAAGCCTGTAAGTAGCTTTAATTGTCATGTCTGGTATCATGTAGAGATGTGTGCCCAATTTGTTGGCTTCTGTCTAACATGAAACATTTTTGGTTACCCCACTGGAATCCCTTTCAGATGTCAGATTTCATCATGAGCTGGAACAGCTTGTGCAAATATTTATGGGTCTCCTGTTGGTCTTACCTCATCAATGTTGCTGTGTCAGGCATGGTCAGCACCTCCACTGTTACTATATCATAACTCCTGCCTACTATACTGGAGAGTCCCCTGCCAGGATAGTGAGCCCTTGGCAAACTTCTGGTACCTCTTTTTGGGTTAATACCATCCCACCAGTCTGCTATGTTGCAGAGCATCCTGCCCATATGGTGAGCCTCTGGCAAATCTTCTAGCACCACTTTCAGTGTTGCTTTATGTTGGTGAGGTGTGGAAGCCTCATATGAGACCCAAAGGCCTTTTTGTTTTTATTTCCAGCAATTCAAATGAGACCTTTAGATGCTATGGGTCTGTGGTTATTCCAAGGCTTCATTCTAGTTTATTTGGCACTGGGGTTTCTGCATGAAGTGTAGGAACTGATTAAGCATCTAGTTAGATGATAGAAGAAGTTCCATGTAGCATATGCTGGTGCAGCATCTTTTGATGTAAATCACTGTTGAGTGATTTACTCAAGTGATTTAGTGACTCCCTCATCATAACCAGGATTTAGGTTAATGAACTCCTCAGGAACAGCTGCTTTAGCTTCCTAGGCTTTCAGGAGGAAATGAAAAGATGTATTTTCCTTTCCTGTCTCATCACATGGACTCCCCCTATGTATATTTTGAGTCCTTTCAAGAGAACTAGTCAATAAATTTGCATACATGTATTTCATATATGAATGTGCTAAGGTCAGGGCAGGTCAGGTCAATTCAGGTAAGTTCAAGCTGGAATACAAAGCAAGTTCATCGCCATGAAGTATAGAAATATTGTTTCCAAGGAGAAATAATTTAGAACTGAAGTATCTTTGCAAGTTATCCAGCTTCTGAACCCATGGCCTGACTTTAGGGTATGCTGGGATGATATATGAAGTTATAAAATCTTTACAACTTTTGTATGTGCACACTGCTTGAAAAAAAATGTCATGGAAATGTCAAGTTAGGTTAACCGAGGTCATGTCACACAAGCACATGTCATCTTGCATCATTGGTTCTGCACCTAAGGTCATACTGCAGGACTGATGCTGGAACAGGATTAAAATATGACTACAAGAAACAGCAGCATTCTGTATAAAGGTGGCACTGTGTGGAACATACCTGATTTTAGGTCTTGTGTCATTAACATGCATGATATATTAAGCCAAAATGCTTATATCATGCTCTTTTATCATTTTATGCAGTAAAACTTACTCAAAATTTATCCCCACCCATGGTTATAACAAAACACAGAAATTGACTTGACTGGGTCAATAACATCGATTTTGATTACAATTTTGAGATAACAGAGTACTTTGTCTTCATGAATCAATGACATTATCTGAATTTGGTATTGATATGTCGCAACTGCTCTGAATAGCAGCACTGTAGTTTTTGGAACATTGCCAACTTTGACCTATCCTGCTACATGAAAATGCAGTTGCACCCCAAGAAAGTGCACCCTAAAGCACCCCCACCCCACCCCTGTTTGACCTATCCCAGGTCAATGACCTTTGGTGGCCTTGACCTGAATGTTTATGAGATATGTAGCAAAGATGCATAAGAAGGTACTAAAAATGTTGTGTTTGTGTGTTAACTACTGCTATCACAGAAGCACCTGAGGGGCTCTCAAGAGCCCCTCCCCTCCCAGCCTGCAATGGTGTAAGATATTTTGGCACTATGAGGAAATCATGTATTATGCATGCAGCCAAACATTGTGTGTTGTTCCCAATGCATGAGTGATGATGGGTATTGATATATTTCAGCTCGTGTAAATGGTTAGTATTTTCAAGCATCAACTGGCACCTTATCGAATATTGTTGATCAGGATCTGCCAAAGGAGAATGAGTACAATAAGAGAAGTGAAGATACCAGTGCCATGGGGCCACATTGCTGGTGAGTCTGATGTTTTGCCCACAAATATCTAGTATGCAGTGGTGTGTTAACAAATCCCCATGCAGCTTCCCATGAAGGGAGCTGCTGTGTAGCCACGTTCGTGCATGTCAAAGCTCTGGGTGATCAGTAGGTACATTTTGGAAATAACATTTTGGGCTTTCATTTTCGTGCGACCCTTAGTTTGGAGATTAAATGGGTATTATATATAATGAATAATGAAATAAATATAAGAAAATAAATAAAATATAATGAAATTAATGTATCATAATATAATGAATGCATATAATGTATATAATGACCCCCTCCCCCCGAGACGGGATGTGAGGATCTTGCCGGAAAGACTCACACCGGAGAGAAGCCGAATCCGCCCGTCCCTACTGTTCTTTCGACGATATCTCGTAAACGGGCAGGAATATTGTAAGAAAATCGTGTGACTGTGTTGCAAATTGATATGTGCATCATATGACAAAACATGTTTTGAAGTCCGTTGGAAAATATAAGAATTGCAGGGATGCAAAATTCACCGGCCGACCGCCTATCGCTCAAGGTCAATGGTTTCGTAGGCGCAATGGTGCGGCGTGCTGGTCGATCTCGACCTCATTTGACCCTGAAGGAATTGACCTTGGATCATCAAATTTACACTGCAGATAGTTCAGTATAGCCGTAATCTCCCCTCCAAATGTTGAGCTTCTAGCTTCAGTGGTTTGTGATATCTTGCCCAGAGTGAAACCGTCTGCCCTTAAACCGCCAAACAACCATCGTGTTCTGAAAGGAGACCATTTGAAGGAGACCGAGTGAGACTGTTTGCCATGTCCCAGGCAGGGAGAGCGGACCGCTGGACGGGAAGCCTCTTCTGATGCTCCATGGCTGGTTGGACAATTGCGGCACATTTGACGCCATTCAGCCACACCTGCCGCAGTCCTACCGCTGCATCAACATTGACATTCCAGGTATGTTCGTCGTGGCATTCCGTATGCTTTCCGCTTGATATTCCGTGTCGCATAGCATTCCAGATATTTGGTCATTACATTGCCAGACTGTATACCTTGGCATTTGTGATGTTTGTGTGTCGCCATTCTCTGTACCTCCTTATTTAACATTCCAGATGTTTGTCCGCTGTGAGCGAGCACCTGGCTACACCTACACGGAAGATCGCTTGGTTATGCAGGTTTGAACAACCACATCGCACTTGGTTTGTGGCCTCTTCATTCATCCAGGTTTTGCACGTGGCTGGCCTCCATCACACTCGACACCCTGTGTTCAATCTGCTGAAGTTGGACAATTCTTGTAATTATTAATCGAAACATGTTTGCATTGTTTTTTTTTTCTTCATTTTGTGGCAAGTGAAACGAGAATAACTACAAGTATGATTTATTCAGGATATTTGTCAGTGTCCAGACTATTATTGATTTTGTTCTATAGCTGCCGCCTAAAGTGCTTTGAGGGACCCCGCGGCGGCCAACTGGGGGTAGGAGACGTTGACCTGCCGTCTTAGTGGGCCCTACGTGCGCAGGCCACGGGCTGTCCAGCCACATTCCGGCCGGCATGACGTACCGCATCTTCGAGGGCCTGATCTTCATCCGACTGGTGCGCGACCACTTCGGCTGGAACCGCTTCTCGCTGCTGGGCCACAGCATGGGCTCCGCCATGGGCGTGCTGTACGCAGGCACCTTCCCAGAAGACGTCGAGGCGCTGGTCATCCTCGACCTGGCCAAAATGCTGACCCGACCCGCCCAACAACACCCGGACATCTCGCGAGACGGCGTGCTCGGCTACGTGGACACGCAGCGCAAGCTGGCAGCCGGCCAGCAGCCGCAGTACGCGTACGAGGAGCTGCGTCGCCGCTGTGCCGTCGGTCTGGCGCTGGAGAGCCACCTGGACGCCGTCGACGCGCTGCTGGTGCGCGGAGCGCGCCGCGACCCGGCCACCGGCCTGTACCGGTTCACGTACGACCTGCGCCACCGCGTGCGCACGCTGCAGCCGAGCTGTATGGACACGTGGGCGGCGTACGCCGGCCGGCTGCGCTGCCGCCTGCTGCTGATGCTCACCGAGCCGGGCGCGCCGTGGGTGGACGAGCGTGAGCAGGTCGCCGCCGTCGACGTGTACCGGCGCGCCGTGGCCGAGCTACGCGTGCACCGCGTCTCCGGCGGCCACCACGTGCACCTGACGCACGCGGAGCGCGTGCTGCCGCTCGTCAACGCGTTCCTGGACGGCTCGGAGCCGGCGGCCGACACTGCGGGGTGTCGCAGCGCGTTGTAGCGCCGTCTGACGGCCGACGCGCCCTGCGGCACCGCTGCACCGGGTGGCGGCTGTGGGCGCGAGTGGGTGCCGCGCGCACCGCTGCCGCCGGAACAGAGCTAGTTAGTTATTGAGGCTTTAGGGCGCATTGACTACATTGGTCATGCAACGCCCGTAGCAATATTTATAATTTACACGTCGATACCTCGCATATACTAGCAAAACCTGCATAAAATAAAATAGAATACAGCAGAGAACAGTACGTAGGTTGCATTATGACATAATTAAACCTGTTAAGCGTGTTGCATGTATTAAAAGAAGACACTTCAGCGAGATAACAAAAAAGTCATTCGGATTTGACAACACTAGAGCCGTCACCTAAAACTTCACCGAGTGACAGCGCTTCAGGCGGAGCCGAGCTTGCGCGGCGGCCGGACGTGGTGTCGTCTGTTCTGCTGGTGTGTCGAGCGGCTGCCGCGGTTAGTCCAGTGCCGATCGGCGGGGCGCCGGCAGCCGCATAATTGATCAGGTGTGGCTCGGTCGTCCAGCACAAACCGACCAGCTGCACACTCAGCGATGGGTCGCAGCGATCGTAGCGACTGACCACGCTCGTGTGTCGGTAGCAGTTCGGTAGTCGTATGGACACGCTCGCGTGTCGGTAGCAGTTCGCAGTCGTATGGACACGCTCGTTGTCGGTAGCAGTTCGGTAGTCGTATGGACACGCTCGTTTTGACACGCTCGCGTGTCGGTAGCAGTTCGGCAGTCGGTAGTTGACACGCTCGTGTGTCGGTAGAGTTCGGTAGTCGTTGACACGCTCGTGGTCGGTAGCAGTTCGGTAGTCGTATGGACACGCTCGCGTGTCGGTAGCAGTTCGGTAGTCGATGGACACGCTGTGTGTCGGTAGCAGTTCGGTAGTCGTATGGACACGCTCGCCTCTAGCCAGAAGCCAGGAATGTGCCCGGCTAGTTGCCAGCTATTTCTCATTCACTGGGACCATCTGGAGGGCGGGGCGGGGATGGCCGAGCGGTTAAGGTGTTGAGCTCTGGGCACTGAAGGTCCCGGGCTCAACGCTCGCTCTGCTCGGGACATTTCCCAATCCCGAGGTCCACCGGCGAAACGGTGTGGGCGGTGCCATCAGCCATGAATGTGCATAAAGTGCGTCGTGAATCACCCAATGCACAGACTATCTGAAGGATGACCCAAGTGAACGCAAAATGGTAGCGCCATATCATTTTCGTTGGCGAGCACTGACCTCACTTTTTCGATTCTTCACCCTACGTCACGAATCCCATCTTACAGATTCCGATCTGAGGTAGTCACCTACTGGAATCCGGTATTTTCAGACCGTATCAGCTTGGCGTCATCACCAGCTCAAAGGCAGCATACGTACATGTTTCGTGTATACTCAATAAATACAAGGGGACGGGGTTCGATGTGTAAGCAAATCAAATTGCACGCTATCCATCATCAACAGCTCCTATTCACATTCAACAAACTCAATCGCAGTTTGTCTCGCAAACTCAATTCCACCTTCCTCTGGTTTAAGTACGAGACGAGAGCGCTACAACATGCACGTGCGTCTGCGTTTCGATGGCTGTTTGGCGGTTTCGTTCTGGGCTGGCACCGGACTTTGAATGGCCACGTACAACCGAACAGGTTAACAACCGGCAGCTGCCGCTCCACACATCGGCTGTGGGCCCGCCCCCTGTTCCGTCCGCTCCGAGCCGGCCGGCTGCGCAGCCGCCGGCCACTAAGTACGGCCGTGGCGCCGCGTCTGCGCCACATTCGGCGCCGGGCGAGCCGCCACGACTGGCCAGCACTGCACGCGCTCTACTGGCTGCTCTGCCTGCGTGCCGCGCTCGGAACGCCGCACGTATTAAAGCACTACCCAACCAACTCGAGAAACGCCATCCGCCCGCACGGCGCGCCCGGCACACCACGCATCTCCACCGTCGTTCACTCAGCGAGAAGGCCGGATACTAACGAGAGTCGTACAGTGCATGCGCCGCAAACGCCAGACAAAAAAAAATGCGCTGAATTAAGTACGCCGCAGACTAGAACATGAACAGAAAGAGGCCGCCCCGGGCGGCTGGCTTGACGGCCAGGGGCGGCGGATGAGCCACGAGTTAGGGTGGAGGAGTAGCTCGGCCGGCTACCACTGGTACGGGCACTGACCCAGCCGCAGATAGGCGCCCTACACCGGTGTCAGTTGCCACCGGCACGCTTCGCTTTAGATAGCCGAACGGTGGGAGTCGTTTTCGAAATTGGGGAAAACCCGTTCTGAAGCTGTGATTGACCACAAAATGATATAGCCTGAGCTTTCACCATTCAAATTTCCAGACATGGTCACGGCTCGACATCAGCGGCAGCTGCCACCTCCGCCCCTGCCGAGCCCACTGGACCCAGCTGTGACCGTGATGACGTCATGTGTACACGCACGGCTCCGCCGGCAGCCAAACTGCAACAGACGGCTCCGCCACGGTCGAGTCAGTCGGTCTCCACCGCCGCGTCACAAGCAGCGGCTTGGTGCGCACGACGGCCGCCGCCGCGGCGCGGTCGCAGGCGTGGCCGGGCTGCAGCCCGGCTGACGTCACAGGTAGCGGTACTGTTTGAGGCAGTTGTTGGCGAGGTCGGCCACGAACACGCAGCCGTCGTCGGAGCACGCCAGGCCCGACGGACGTCGCAGCGGCGCCCCGTCGCTGTCGATCCAGAACTGCAGCTTGCCCGTGTCGAGCGAGAACACCTGCCGGCGGGCGCAGTGTCACCGACGCCAAGGTCCATGGCTCGAGTACCAGTGCAGGATGCACGCACGGTCAATTGCCAGTCACGACCTATCATTGGAATACGTCAATGATACTTCAATAAGACGCCACCACGCTTGCACAACGCCAGGTACCACCACACTGAAGTGCTGCGTCCTGAGGATACAGAACTGTGAGAGTGAGAGCGAGATAGTGGGAAGAGTCAAGAACAGTGATACTCAAGACGGCAGAACGCGATACGAGCAATCATCCCGAGACAGTGGGACGCACTAAGTACGTACTGCGTACCTGGACGTAGTGCCGGGACTTCTCGGTGCGAGTAGCCAGCACATTGCCGAGATGGTCACATGCAACGCCGCCGTAGAAGCCGCGCACTGCGAACGCAGACAGAAGGATGCTGGTCGAGTGGCACAGTCACGATCATCACAGACCCAATCCCAGATACCACTGGTGTTGTCCATCTGTTGTCAGCGATAAAAGTAAGGCGCAACGATAAAAGTCCATCGTCACGAACGCTTTACTAGTTTGTAATGCGGTACGGTACATCACACAATGGCGCACTATCCGTCACAATGGCCAGCTGGAACATCACACGATGACGCACTATTGGTCACAATGGCCAGCTGGGACATCACACGATGACGCACTATTGGTCACAATGGCCAGCTGGGACATCACACGATGACGCATTATTGGTCACAATGGTCAGCTGGGACATCACACGATGACGCACTATTGTCACAATGGTCAGCTGGGACATCGCACGATGTCGCACTATCCGTCACAATGGCCAGCTGGGACATCGCGTGATGACGCACTATTGGTCACAATGGCCAGCTGGGACATCACACGATGACGCACTATTGGTCACAATGGCCAGCTGGGACATCACACGATGACGCACTATTGGTCACAATGGCCAGCTGGGACATCACACGATGACGCACTATTGGTCACAATGGCCAGCTGGGACATCACACGATGACGCACTATTGGTCACAATGGCCAGCTGGGACATCACACGATGGCGCACTATTGGTCACAATGGCCAGCTGGGACATCACACGATGACGCACTATTGGTCACAATGGCCAGCTGTGACATCGCACGATGACGCACTATTGGTCACAATGGCCAGCTGGGACATCGCGTGATAACGCACTATTGGTCACAATGGCCAGCTGGGACATCGCACGATGACGCACTATTGGTCACAATGGCCAGCTGGGACATCGCACGATGACGCACTATCCGTTACAATGGTTCGCTGGGACATTACACGATGACGCACTATCCGTCACAATGGTCAGCTACAAGCGAACCCTTAGTCACAGAAACAATCGGCTGCGGTGACTTGCTCCGAAACACTGATTTGGTACATACATCTGACCATAGAAAACAGATACCTGGCATTGAGCGGAAGTAACGATATTGTACAGGCTACCGTCAGGGCTGGATTTGTACTTTGTAATCCTGAACGTGGAGAGTAACGTGTTTGGCTAATTCGGTATGGAAAGGATATTTTGCTCCAAATATGGGACATCAGGATCACAGTTTCCACATTCCAGTGAATATTGAGCAATTCATTGTCACGCAACACTTTCAGCCTCCAAAAGGAGAAATGAGGATAATTTTCTGAAGATGATATTGAAGACGCAAAAAAAAACACGAAATATGTCCTGAAAATACAGCATCTCCAGTTCGTTGCGAGATCTCCAATCTCGATGCAGGGACACCACACGAATATAGAGCGCCACTGGGACACTGGACGAGTAAAGGCAGGTGTTGAGTGAAACTTAGTTGAATGTGCCTCCGGGTATATCATTCATGGGAACATTTGCAAAATGTTGACACAGCCATTAGTCTTGAACGTACGTAGAGCTGAAGTAGCCCCCGATACGAAATCCACCAGATATCACCAAGGCATCGATGAAAATAATCCCCTTTTTATGTCTCAACACCAAAGCTGGAGACTATAGCCCGGGCGCACTGCCAAACAAGATAACCAAGCCGACTGGCAAGCAACTGTGATGCCAAGCCCACGTTACGCTGTTGGGACGTGGCAAAAACTCCTGCAAGATCACTTCTCTGAACGAATATTGCCGATAAATCAGAAGACAATATTGTGATGAAGACTGATGAAAATATAAATGTTAGGAGCAGTTCAGCCAGGAGCGAAAGTCACATGAGTTATAGAGCTGTAATAGAGTAGCCACAATATTTCAAACTCGCGACGGAGCGGTTGGATGAGTTCGCTTCTGTTTCAAATATACGCCCCAGTCGACTCCGGCCTTCGCCCTCGCTTGTAACAAGCACAACGCACAACTTTCTTTTATCAGCATTTTCGCCTGCTAAGCGTGAGATGCACCATGAATATTTATATCAGCGGTGAGCGAAATGTTCACATACCCGAAAGGAAGCATTGCATCGCATTGCTTTTTACCTCTCGAACTGTTTCTCTCAGGTGCACAAAGTTCCACATGTGCTCAGTGCAGGAGGCTACGGCAGCGCGCGTCACCCTGGCGGCGCCTCTGTTGACTAGCCGTGCCGCAGATGGCATTTGTGGATCGCGATCGCGAATGACAGGTTGGGCGGGATCGGTGTGCGGCCCGGGATTGTGCCACCCTCCCGTCACTCTGACGTCACCGCGAGATCGACACCACGTGGCTGCCTGCATCAGTCAGCTGCCTAGCTGCCCAAGTGACAGGCATGACATGGCGCGATGCATGCCGCACGGATGGCGCGCGCGTCTTGGTTGTCTATTTAAGCCTGAAAACCCGCTTCTAGATTATTCCCCTGGCAACCGTGTGGTTTAGGGTCGCATCGACTGCATAGGCCATATAGCTCCCCCCCCCCCCCGGACACCCAAAACATTTCCACACATACAACCCGTACGAGCTGTCTGTGTTAACGTAGTACTATACTGTAGCACTACGGCACTGTACTACCGTACTGCAGTAAAAGTAGCCCGTACTATAGCTAGGGCCTGTACTGGCCCTAACTACCGCATTGGCTTACCACATTCTGCACGCCGCTCACCAACATGCACCAGCCCCGCGGCGGCCGCTTACCGCTGGGCTCGGCCACCAGCTGGCGCAGCAGCTGGCCCTGCTCGGAGAACACCTGGATGCGCGAGTCGGCGACCAGCACGCTGCCGTCGGCCGCCACCGCCACGGCCGCCAGCAGCCGGAACTGTCCGGGCCGGTCGCCGCGCTGGCCGAGCCGGCGCAGCAGCGCACCCTGCCGGCTGAACACCAGCACCTGGTCCAGCCCGTTGTCGGCCACCAGCAGGTCGCCGGCGCGCGACACGGCCACCGCGATCGGCGCGCGCAGCGCCTCGTGCGTGAACTGCTGCAGCAGCGCGCCGTCGGGCGTCACCTCGGTCAGCTGGCGCGCGCGCCAGTTGACCATCACCAGCGAGCCGGTCTCGGTGACGGCCAGGCCGGTGGCGCCGCGCTCGTCCAGCCCCGATCCGAGCAGGTGCTGCGTGACGCGCAGCGCGCGGTCCAGCACCTTGACGCGCGAGTTGCCCGTGTCGGCCACGTACACGCAGCCGTCGGCGGCCACCGCCACGCCGGCCGGCTGGCAGAAGTGCTCGTCACCGGCGCCGCGCGCGCCCACGCTGCGCACCGGGTCGTTGTGCTCGGACACGTCGACGGCCAGCGGCGAGCGCGCCACCGGCCGGCCGAACAGGCGCACGTCGAGCGTGTGCGGCCCGGCGCGCCGCGGCCGGAACGTCAGCTGGTAGGAGCCGTCGTGCAGGTCGGTCAGCCGCACGGCCGTCACCTGGCCGTCGCGGTCGGTGAGCCGCGCCGTGACCGGGTCGCCGCCGCTGGTGCGCCGCTCGCCGTGGTAGTCGAGCGCGGTGAGCCGCACGCTGGCGTGCAGGTGCGCCGCGGCGCGCACCTCGCCCAGCCGACACAGGCCCGGGAACGAGCTGGACGTGCACACGCGGCCGAACGCCGCCAGCCGCTCGTGCAGCTCGGCCAGGCACGAGTCGTGCCGGTACTCGTAGCGCATGA
Organism: Ashinkailepas kermadecensis; assembly: GCA_034440615.1. NCBI lineage: Eukaryota > Metazoa > Arthropoda > Thecostraca > Neolepadidae > Ashinkailepas > Ashinkailepas kermadecensis. The sequence goes on along the minus strand of JAOTOM010001673.1, from coordinate 14,693 downwards.
ACGCGTTCTCGCGCGGCTCGCGCAGCCCGCTCACCGAGTCCAGCTTCTGGTTCAGATCGCTGATTTGGCGCGTGATGTTGCGGACTTGAACCTGCCGGAAGGGGGCGGGGGTCAGAGTTGTAGAACGTCGGCAGCGGGTATTGGCGGATAACTTCGGCCAGGCGTCGCTGGTGCCGTCGTCGTGAACTTAGAGATAACTTTATCCGAACTTGAGCACTTCGATTCGGCTATCTGAGGTGGGACTGCACTTCATGTGTCCCTCAAGTCCCATACTCTGACACCACTGGCATTGTCCTGCTGATGACTCGATCATCCCGACCTTACACGCACAAAACAAAAATGTTACACTGCCTTCTTTTTATCCGACAGTCACATGTTAAGGCAATGGAAAAAGAAACTAACCTGGATGTTACGCTACATGGCACCGTTTTATTTTTGATGTTATTTGTGCTGTTATATTAGCCAGGGGACAAATAATTCACCCGTTCATTAGCCCGCACAAATTGCTATTGCTTCAGTGCAGAATACGGAATACAGCTGTCTTTTCTAGTACGCTTAAATTCCTTGTAATTAAGTTAACCACTGGCTTGTATTAGCATCTGGAATTTGCCATATGCGAGTCTATCTTGCTCAATTTCTGGATGGATTCACTGATAACTCAATCACGATGCTAATCGCGATGAGAACTTCGCATCTTTCGCGCGAAGCTGCACAACTATCACACTGTATGCGACTGCTTGGATATTTCAGCTGCACAACGATCACGCTGCATGTAACCGCTTGTATATGTTCGCTCCATGTGAGTTTAAACGTCACATTCGCTCCATCACACACCCTAACCAAGCATCATTTTTAGCTATACCCTTTTACCGCATTGCATTGTATTATGTTCTGCCATAACGGTTTTTTTTACTCGACGGTCGGAGAATAGCGCCCTTTTGATGGACTGGCGGGACGACGTGCACCGCAATACACCGAAATACAACGCAATACAATGCAATGCAATACATTTCGATGCTGTTGCTAAAGATAGACTACGATGTTTTACAATTTTGAAGAGACCCATGTGCAAATTTGCAATAAATGGGCCTGTACCACTGGCAAATTAACGGGGCCGAATGCGGTCATAACCGTGAACCAGTTGAGGTTCGAAAGACCCTAAAACTTGGAAAACACCAACTATCCGTCCAAATTTGGTTCATATCAGCATGTACTTCTGCTCTGACCAGTCGACAGATCGATTAAACAGCTCCCCGATCTGTGCCGCCTCTAGCGCCGGCGATCACGCGAGATCATGGCAAAACATGTCGCCCTCGTTCGCCGGCGGCCGTCACGCCATGTCGTCGCCGACCACGCCAATGACGCAGTCGCACTTGACCATGAAGGGCCGCATTGATCCTGCCGGCCGCCGTCACGTGATCCGCAGCCGGGCAACACGTCAAATAAAGGCCCGCCGTGGCGACTTAATGGTGCCCAGTCCCGCATATCAATACGTTCACGTCTGTGGAGAAAACGGCCGGGTGTTCCCGAAAACGGATTCCCCTCACAAAGACTGCATTAGAGTAGTCACCCAGTGAGAAACCTGAATATATACATAGACAGCCTGGCAACTAAATAATGTATGCATCTTTGATTAATCACATACAATAATTGAATTGTATGCGAAATATAGCTATCAACGAACCAACACAGAAGCAGGACAGAGGTACATTATGGCAACATTTCACTGATTATACCGCGAATACAATAAAACAGAGCCTCAGTTTTGTAAGACTGACCTGACCTGAGGCCTGGAGAATGCCACAGCTTAGGATTCAGGAGACCAAAGCGTTGCTACTTTGTGCTAGCAAAGTTACGTATACCACGGCGTTCCTATCGAATGACAATTCTCACACTGAACACGCACACACACACACGTTCGCACGCACACGCGCATAAACACAGCGGGCATTCCTTCGTGTCAGCAGAAGGTCCCTAACGCATGCACACTTGCATACTGTGACTACTAGTTGTCTTGCCGATGAAAATGCAAACTGAATGCTTCCGCCCTTTCGGAAGTTTTATCCCTAACAAAACGACAATTGCAGACCGTGAAGCTTAATGAGCAATACGCTGAACCGTGACCGTGAATCTTCTCACAATTACGCTCAATGGGAAATAATCAAGTTTAACTACAAGCCACAAGCAACATATTCTGACCTGATACTGTAGTCCGTCGCACTGGTTCTGAACCTTGGAGCGTTCCGCCTCGATGATGCTCAGCTGGTCCTCCATCACCTTCTTCTTGTCGTCCCGCATCGCCTTCACCTACGGAACCAAACAAGAGCACGCTTAAGAGGGGGAGGGGGCGTTCACAATCTAAGCAGTCATAAGCGCCCCATCGTTATCAACCATAAATAGCACATGACAAAAACGAGTGTATTCGATACACCAGGAAGTGAAAATGTTGACAAACTTGCTTATATTTACTCATGTAACTAGTAAGAGACATTCAGTACAACATATCTGCTTTACTCCTGTAACAAGTGCGAGGCATTCAGTACAACAGATCTGCTTTACTCCTGTAACCAGTGCGAGGCATTCAGTACAACAGATCTGCTTTACTCCTGTAACCAGTGCGAGGCATTCAGTACAACAGATGTGCTTTACTCCTGTAACCAGTGCGAGGCATTCAGTACAACAGATCTGCTTTACTACTGTAACCAGTGCGAGGCATTCAGTACAACAGATCTGCTTTACTCCTGTAACCAGTGCGAGCCATTCAGTACAACAGATCTGCTTTACTCCTGTAACCAGTGCGAGGCATTCAGTACAACAGATCTGCTTTACTCCTGTAACCAGTGCGAGGCATTCAGTACAACAGATCTGCTTTTACCCCTGTAACCAGTGCGAGACATTGACTAAACAGATCAGTAAGCTATCGGCAGCGAGATGTTTTTGGCCCGTGCATATTATCTGAATTCAGGATCGATACCCGGAAGATCACGACGGCTGTGAACAATGAGCTGGAAAACGAATATGGCAAGATACAGACAGACATAAGACAGAACAAAATGCAAAATGGTTTCTTTATGTGCATGGAAACCCCATTTACCCTGTAGACAACACAAAAACTGAGCCATTGGCTGCCTGTGATGGCTAATCGATGTCGAGAGATGGTACAGAGAATGGATCCGTCTCAGCTAAATGGGTCATTTTACAACTGAAACACTCGTTAGACGTCGTAAAATGCCTCCCGACCTTGTGATCATCGGCTTGGTGGCCGCAGGTGGCCATTCGAAGCCGAACAGCGCCCTCAAGAGCACTGCTCGCCAGTGTGTCCCGTGCTGCTCTGCCAGCTCGGCGTCTATTCACCATGGCACTCCCACCCCCGAGCTGTTCCAATATGAATACACAGTGAACAACAGTGTTCTCAAGTTTGCTTCTCATTAAGTGGAGATGTTTTGCGAAGGACGTCAAAACTACTGATCATGTCGAAATAAAATGCGGTGTTTGGAGTGAAAATTCTGAACCCTCGCATCCACTTAGCTTACACTTGATGAAACACAAGTTTGGACAAGTCCTCGTTAGTTTTGAGTCGTAAATTATACAGGAAGTAAACTTAACGACTTTGGGAGGTCAAAGTGCACATCTATTGAGGGTGGCATTCTTCTTGAATTGTCGAATTCCAAGATACTGGTGAACAGTAAGTGACACCAAAAGCTAAACCATATTAGATCGTAACCTGACTTAAAAAGTTCCTAGCTTAAATACCAAATCAATCGCATAACTCACGCATTTCCAAACGCTTCCAAACGACTAAAAGTTAAAAGTTCTACATGGACCTGGTGCTACGTGCACCCGACCAATCAGTTATTAGATTAGATAGACCATTATTGGACCCATAGATACGTCCCACCAATACCTGGGATAATTGCTGACCGGACACTCCCCCGATCCCTTTGGAGCGGCTGGGCAATGATCTTCGTCCGGCCCGTACCTGACAGGCGTCCCCGGTGTCGATACCTGAGAGGCGCCCTGACCCCCCGACCGGTACCTGAGCGGGATCCCCACTCCCCGGTCAATACCTGGGAGAGCAGCTGCGCCCGCCGCCGCTCCAGACTGTCGATCAGCTCCTGGAAGGAGGTGCTGATCTCCTCGAAGATGGCGTCCACGGTGTGGTCGAGCTCGTGGATCTCGGCCTGTACGGCGTCGTGCGCCCGCGACAGCTGCAGCACGGCGCGCAAGGCATGGCACACAGGGCTCGCTCACGCCAGGTCACTGGTCACTCGAGGTCAACCATCCGCTGGGTCACAACATGACAATTGGTAAATGCTGTCATTCAGGGTCTGAAAAAAGCTGGCCAAAACTACCTTTGACCACACCAGTGACAGTTGAGCCAGGGTGATATGCCAGTTTAACCGCCTAAAAGCAGCTGAACTGGCCAAATTCAATAAGTAAATTGTGGTATAAAACTTGTTCAGTTGTTAGAAGATTTCTAAGAAGTCAGTTCAAGACCACCGTAGACCGTTAGCATGTTGTTCGAGCCCGGCACATCATAGAATAGCAATGAGACTGAAACGTGACGCAGTCCACACCACGTTGACATCAAGAAATCAGTCACGACCTGCGATACCTCAGCCGGGCAACCCGGGTAAACACAACCAACGCCATCCATTCCCAGCAAAAAGAAAAACCCACCTCCACAAAAACG
>JAOTOM010001673.1:0-5000 GCA_034440615.1 Ashinkailepas kermadecensis | reverse complement strand
ATTTGAACTATAACAATACAAAATACCTACGCTTACCAACTGATATTGTATATGACTGACCACATAACAGATAATCATCTTGCCTCAAATTGTGCAAAGAGATGTCCATGTATCGTGGCCCACAATGGTGGGTATAAGCAGGATATTTATCAACAAGATACTGCTAGAAATTAGATATGAAGGCATGATAAAGACTCATCAACGAGCACGAGGTCGATACGTCTTTGGAAGGGGTGTCAATTCAGCGTTCAGGAAGTGGTATATTCCACCCTACTTCACGAATAATTTATCACTGCGTCTGAACCGTCCCGGTCATTTTAAGTAGCCCAGCTGCCGGAGCATATCATCTGGTGTAGCCCAGCTACAACCCAGGTCGACTGTGCCGGCCCAGCTACCGTTCCAGGTCCACTGTGTCCGCGGAGGTCCTCTGAGCCGTGCTAGAAGTGATGCTGCGTCTCCACTGAGCGGCGCGGCGCCCACCCGGGCGCCGCGCCCGGGTGCAAGTACATCCAAGATCGGTCTGGCAGCGCAGCTGAGCCGGGCCGGGCTGCCAGGTCGGGCCGTCTGTGTGTGCAGCGTGCACGCGGCCGACGCACCTGCACTGCAGATCGCGGCCGCTGCGTCACCGGCGCGCACGATCGGATCGATGTGCGGTGCCCGCGATCGCGTCTGCCGTCGGCCGTCCACTGCATACATACTGCATGGAGCGGCCGCCACGGCGGCGCCGTGCAGGACTCCATCAGGACGGCCGGCTGCGTTCGCCGTCCGGCTGGCAAGGCCATCGGCAGCTCCAGTGCTGCGACGGCGCACGCGGCACGTAAGCGGCCTCGAATGTGCTCAGCTTCAGCTCAGTATGCTCAGCACGCACTTTGAGCCGATTCTCCTCGCCGAAGAAAAATGCCGGTCCGATGTGCAAGGTACAGCGCCGTACATAGCGATGAGCGGTTTCGGATTTGGTGCCGGCTTCACGAAGCGACGCCTTTGTGATTTCGGCTACCACTTTGGCTTCGCAGTCTTAAGAGGGCTATACCCAAAAGATGCCGAAGTTCTCATCTTTTAAAAAATGTCATGGCAATGCCATTGGAAACCAGCACCACATCTAAAGTCATTCTGACATAATCGGTTATTCTCCTCCATCATTGAATCGCTCACGACCAACTTTATTTCTCTTGTTGGTTGGTTATTGGTTTTACGACACGTCCACTGTTGAGTCATATAGCGTCACCAATCTCTCACGCCGATTGGTCGCGGGCGAAGAGTAGCGACAGGTGAGACTCGAACCCACAATCTTTCGATTGTGAGACGAGCATCTTACCCCTAGACCACTCGTCCCCACCAACTGTATTTCTCACCTTTGGCTATTTTCAGCCTGGCAATGCAAGATCGCATAGCTTATTGAGTTATCACGACCTCGGGAATCTTCACTCGACCACATAGCATGGATTTGAAGTATGCAAAATAAACCACATAACGAGGTCTTATACAACGGAAGACGCCTCGATGCTGTGGAAGAAAAACCTTTGGTTCTTTTATGATGCTTTCGGCCGCTGAGTCACATAGAGTCGCCAACCCCTCATGCCGATTGGTCGCAGGTGGACGCCGTAATCCCGCCGGTTGCAGGATTCGAACCCACGATCATACGATCAAGAGTCGAAACCCCAGCGACTGAGCTAACGCGACCCTTGGTGCTGTCAATGTTCTGCCAGAACCTTTACATCTTCATCCAACTGCCAGATCATTATCCAGGTTTTCGTGTTTGTCCGGGTCGTGATAACGAAATATTTCCTACATATTGTGCATATGGCTCTTATTAAGTCTGAACACTTTATGACTTATCCATAGCATTGCGCATTATTCATCACATCCTTTCGAAGTTCCAAATCAATGCACTGAATTTTCGACAAATATCAGCAAAATTCAAGTAGTACGCCGCTGACGAGATTGAAAACATCTTGGATGTACTTGCGTTGATGGTTGATCTGTGTCCTTACACACAATGTCATCACAAGTGGCTGAACTTACTCGCGAGTTATTTAGCTTCATTATTCGAAGCTTCTTTGGTCCCCAAGGAACACGCTATAATGGGGTGAATCTCACCTGTTCAGCACCACTTAATTATGATCCCTGCGGAAAACAAACTATTTTGAATAATTGCCGAGTAAAGTTATCAAACAACACCACGAGTGATGGTGGGGTCTTTCGATTCGATTTATGCTCCGTGGGTTTTCATTTGTCCTCGGTTTCGAAGCCGCAGGTCTGACGCCGGCCCACGCCTTGTCTGCAGGATCTCAGGGCGGCTCTTGCAGGCTTACGGCGCGTGACGCAACGTCAGCGAGGAGCACGAGGTTCCAGTGTCACCCGCCAGACCCCGCTGCCGGACCGGCCGCACCACCAGGAGCACGAGGTTCCAGTGTCACCCGCCAGACCCCGCTGCCGGACCGGCCGCACCACCAGGAGCACGAGGTTCCAGTGTCACCAGCCAGACCCCGCTGCCGGACCGGACGCACCACCAGGAGCACGAGGTTCCAGTGTCACCCGCCAGACCCCGCTGCCGGACCGGCCGCACCACCAGGAGCACGAGGTTCCAGTGTCACCCGCCAGACCCCGCTGCCGGACCGGCCGCACCACCAGGAGCACGAGGTTCCAGTGTCACCCGCCAGACCCCGCTGCCGGACCGGCCGCACCACCAGGAGCACGAGGTTCCAGTGTCACCCGCCAGACCCCGCTGCCGAGCCGGCCGCACCACCAGGAGCACGAGGTTCCAGTGTCACCCGCCAGACCCCGCTGCCGGACCGGCCGCACCACCAGGAGCACGAGGTTCCAGTGTCACCCGCCAGACCCCGCTGCCGAGCCGGCCGCACCACCAGGAGCACGAGGTTCCAGTGTCACCCGCCAGACCCCGCTGCCGGACCGGCCGCACCACCAGGAGCACGACGAGGGTTGAGTGTCTGCCACCAGACCCCGCTGCCGAGCCGGCCGCACCACCAGGAGCACGACGAGGGTTGAGTGTCTGCCGCCAGACCCCGCTGCCGGACCGGACGCACCACCAGGAGCACGACGAGGGTTGAGTGCCTGCCACCCGGCCCCGCTGCCGAGCCGGCCGCACCACCAGGAGCACGACGAGGGTTGAGTGTCTGCCGGACCACTGCACCACCAGGAGCACGACGAGGGTTGAGTGTCTGCCACCCGGCCCCGCTGCCGAACCGGACGCACCACCAGGAGCACGACGAGGGTTGAGTGTCTGCCGCCCGGCCCCGCTGCCGAACCGCTGCACCACGGCGAGGAGCACGACTACGTCCACAAGAAATACCCTCAAGGACTGTCTGCTCTTGAAGCTGACAACCAATGAATACAAATTTATCGTTTCGATGAGCTGATGATGGAATATGACAAGACATACTAGGCTCGTCTAAATCTCAATTTTTCACCCAAGCCGACCTAATCAACCAATCTGAACCAACTAACAAAACCGTAGGCTAATTCCTATGGCGACTCATCCATAATGCGAATTCCGGATGGCGACACTCAACAGCTGCGGGCTCCGGTAATGTATAATCGAAATAGCTTACAACCTGCCCACGGATACAGAGCTCATGGAAAGCAGATGGTGACACAAGTCGACAGGTAGGCTATCGATTGGTCATTTGAAAGTGTCATTTTTCCTCTTCAGTCATCCTGAAATGTTCCGGAGATAGCCTCCGATACATTGATACCATTACTACTGCTTTCTAATTTGCGGCTGTCGCGTTGACGGTAGCCCGAGTGCGGAATCGCCCTGGATCATACCGGCTGTGACCAGGCCACGTCCGACCGTAGACATCATGCGAGGGTCGGTGCCGGTGTCACAGGTGAGGCCTGTCGCCTGTCGCGGCGCGTGACGCGCCTGCAGAGCCGGTCCCCGCTCAGGACTCGTGACTTCGCGCGTGACGGCGCGTGTCAGCGGCGGCTGCACACACAGGCCTGTCACTCGTCCGGTGGCACGTGCCGGCCGGTGGCACGTGCCGGCCAGCGGCACCGTGCCAGCGGCGGCTGCACACACAGGCCTGTCACTCGTCCGGTGGCACGTGCCGGCCGGTGGCACGTGCCGGCCGGTGGCACGTGCCGGCCAGCGGCACCGTGCCAGCGGCGGCTGCACACACAGGCCTGTCACTCGGCCGGTGGCACGTGCCGGCCAGCGCACCGTGCCAGCGCAGGCCGCATGGTGCACTGGTGGGGTGGGACGTGAGGGTCGACACACAGGCCGTCACCCAGCCGGCGCCACGGCAGCGTGACGAGGCGCCGGCGACACCGACACCTGCCCCCCAACCAAACACACACCTGGTGTAACAAGGCGTGGGCGACACCTGGCCCCACATCGCAACCAAGTACGGGTGATATCCACCTGGCAGTATAACGAGGCGCAGCCGACACCGTCCCACGGTGCTACGAGGCGCGGGTCACACCAACACCGCGCCAAAATCGAACAGGACAGTCAGCCGGCACCCACAGTCGGGACTCGGGCAGGCCGGACAGGACAGTCAGCCGGCACCCACAGTCGGGACTCGGGCAGGCCGGACAGGGCAGTCGGTCTCCCCGGCCGCACGGGGCTGGAAGGCGACGCCTCGCTTCCCAGTCGGACGACTCACCTGGTTCCCGAGTGTTGGACGAGACGATGCGGACGAGACACTCGAGGCAGACCGTGTGCGAGCACGGCATCAGCTTGGGCGTGTGGTCGGCGCCATCGTACGTACCTGGAAACGGCCAGCCATCGTCAGTTCACACCTGGAAACGGCCAGCCATCGCCAGTGCACACCTGGAAACGGCCAGCCATCGCCAGTGCACACCTGGAAACGGCCAGCCATCGCCAGTGCACACCTGGAAAAGAGGCCAGCCATCGCCAGTTCACGAGTGCCGTGCGCCAGACGGGCACCACCAGCACTGCCAGAGGACGTGGGCCAGACGGGCGCCACCAGCACCGTCAGAGGACGTGGCCAGCCGGGCGCCACCAGCACCGTCAGAGG
>JAOTOM010001672.1:0-76574 GCA_034440615.1 Ashinkailepas kermadecensis | reverse complement strand
TGGCAGTACCCATGATCGTCATAAAGTCATAAAGTCATAAAGTATTAAGGCTTAATAAGAGCCACAGGGGCCCATCTGGGTTAAGCCTATCTAGAAAAGGTACTAGAAATGTACATACTCCCACCCCAATCAATCCCTTATCCAAAGTTCCTAGGAAGCTATATATCCCAGCCTATCTAGCACCACTCACTTGCTACCGCATAACACCCTCAACAATCACAAGCTCCTCCCATCATACCCATCGTGCCACCATAGACAATCTTATCAGCATCACATCCCGAAGGAAGGTGCCGAATCCACTGCTAGGCACATCCCACACAAATTCATAAAGCGTTCAGACTTAATAAGAGACTCACTTGCTATTGCATAATACACTGAACAATTACAAACTCCTCCCATCATACCCATTGTGCTACCATAGACAATCTCATCAGTATCACATCCCGAAGGAAGGTGCTGAATCCACTGCTAGGTACACCCTATATAAAGTTATAAAGCGTTTAGACTTAATAAGAGACTCACTTGCTATTGCATAACACACTCAACAATTACAAACTCCTCCCAACTCCCAACTCCTCCCTGTTGATCAACCCTCCCTGGAATACAGAAAAACAATCCCCCTAGTCTGATAATGATTGTCTATGCCGTTTTTAAAGATGGTCAGTGTGTTGCTACTGACAATGGTTCCTGGCAGCTGGTTCCAGTGTTCTACTACCCTGTTGGTGAAGAAAGACTGTCTTAACCTTGTCCTGCTGTGATTAACTTTAATTTTGAATTGATGACCTCTAATTGCATCATTTCTGTTAAATTCAAACATTTCCCTGAGATATCCCTGTTCCTGACCATGAACAAATTTAAAAACCTCGATGAGATCTCCTCTCAGCCTTCTATATCTAAGTGAAAACATATTCAATTTCTTCAGTCTTTCCTCATATGCCAGGTTGCCTATACCATTAACCATTTTTGTTGCCCTCTTTTGTACTCTCTCTAAAAGCCAACAATCTTTCTCATAACTAGGGGACCAAGCTTGTACACAGTATTCCAAATGTGGCCTGACATATGCACAGTAAAGCTTCCTGATGACCTCCTCACTTTTGTATGACACATTCCTCTGTATTGCCCCAAGCATTCTTAGTGCCTTCTTCCTGGCTTCTTTGGTCTGTTCTGATGCCCCCAATTTTGTGTTCAAAATAACACCTAAGTCCTTCTCCTGCTGAGTCACAGATAGTACTTGGCCACCCATCAAGTATGGAGCCTTCATATGCTGCCTACCTACATGCATGACTTTGCACTTATCAAAATTAAACTTCATTTGCCATTTTTCGGACCACTTCACTAGCTCGTCTAAGTCTTTCTGCAGCAAAACCTGCTCATTGTGCCCTGTTATTGCCCTAAAGATCTTCAAATCATCAGCAAATTTCAAAACCTTACTGCTAAGGCCACATTCAATGCTATTCACATATATAATGAACAATAGTGGCCCCAGTACCGACCCCTGGGGGACTCCACTAAGAACATTTTGCCATGATGACTTTGTACCATTTAGCATCACTCTCTGCTGTCTATCTGAAAGCCACAACTCTATCCATTTTAGGATGCTACCTGCAATACCATGGACTTGAAGCTGCATCATTAACCGTTTATGGGGTACCTTGTCAAAGGCTTTACTAAAGTCAAGATATGCTACATCAACCTGATTTCCCTGATCAAATTGTTCTGTAGCAAAATTCAAAAAGTCCAAGAGATTTGTGAGACACGATCGCCCTTTTCTAAACCCATGTTGAGTATCTTGAATCAATCTGTTCCCTTCCAGAAAACTAACTATTCTATCCTTGATAATTGATTCGAGTACCTTGCAGACTAGGGATGTGAGGCTTACTGGCCTATAGTTTTCAACTTTCCCTCTTTCTCCTTTCTTGAAAATAGGAACTACATTTGCCCTTTTCCAATCTGTTGGAATTTCATTTTGCGAAACTGATCTACAAAATATTATACTAAGTGGAATTGCCACTTCCTTTTCAGCTTCCCGCAATACCCTAGCATAAATTCCATCTGGTCCTGCTGCCTTGTTTGGCTTTATTTTTCTGATATAATTTAAAACAATATCACTATCAATGAAATCAACATCGTGTATCTGATCACCTGTCACTGAACTGTGGTTATCGGTTGGCAGATTAGTCACATCCTCCACTGTAAACACTGATTTAAACTGCTTGCTCAGCTCCTCAACCATCTCACCATCCTCACTCAATATAGTCCCATTTACTTCCAGTGGACCAATTGTGCTTGAAACTTTACTTAGCTTGTAGAAACTAAAGAACTTTTTACTGTCCCCATTACAGTTCCTAGCCAAATCCAATTCTTTTGCTCGCTTTGCTGCTCTGATTTTCTGCTTCACAGCATCTCTAGATTTTTGATACGACCTTAGATTTACGATATTTGAAGCTTCCTTAAATACTCTAAATGCACCTTTCTTAGCCTGAATTGTTTTCATCACATCTGGTGTAAGCCATGCTGGCTTTCCTACCCTTCTTTTGCGCCTTTGCTTTTGGGGGACATGTCTAATCTGAATTTCCCTCAAGTAGGATTTGAACTTTTCCCACATTTCACAGGCATTTAAATCAAAGAATTCTTCTTCCCATTTTATGGCACTTAAAGCCTCTCTCATGCAGTCAAAGTCTGCCCTGTTAAAATTTGGAATCTTTGCCAAATTATCCTTGATTGTCCCTGATACCTGTGCCTTGAATCTCACTATGTTATGGTCACTTCTTCCCAGAGTTTCTCCTACAGTCAAGTCTTGAACTAAATCACTTAAATCTGAGAAGACAAGGTCCAAAAATGAGCCCTGCCTGGTTGGTTCCGTTACAAACTGGTGTAAGAACAAGTCCTCTTCAAGGCATTTCCTAAACAGTTTACATGATGGGGAGCCAACACCAACATTTTCATATCCTTTTAGATTAAAGTCACCAAGAATAAGGCATTTCCTCTGAAAGTTTCTACTGATTTCCTCACAAATCACCTTATCGAGCTCCAGTTGCTGAGAATGTGGCAAGGTTCCTGATCGATACAAAGCTCCTATCCTCAGTTTATTGCTGTTGCCTTTTCCCACAGCAACATCAAGCCAAATGGACTCCACAGACACATTTTTTACCCCATCTGCTACTTTTTGAGAACTGTATAAGCTATTCACATAGAGCATTACACCACCCCCTTTCACTGCTGGACCCCTATTGCATGAAAACATATTGTATCCCTGGATCTCATAGTCCTGCAAGTTATCCCCAAAATATCCCTCACTGACCCATGCCTCAGTAATGCAAACAAAATCTGGTTTCTCCTCAGCAACATAACACTTGAACTCATCAAATTTGGATCGAATGCTCTGAGCATTAAGCATCATACACTGAACAAAAGTTCCATGACCCTCTTTGGCTTTTTCATGTTGAGTAGCTCTATCATCTCTGGATGAGCTACCACTATGCCCCCTTGATCTACTGCTACCCCTATTTGCTGACTGTGAGGTTCTATTGCCTATGCTGTCACTATTGGCATATCCCCGAGATGGCAATGCCAATTCTTCCCTCCCCACCCCATTATCTAGTTTCCCTGAAGGACATGTTCATATACTTTGCCTAACACTTGCACCCCCTTCTCGGAGAAGTGCAGGCCATCCCTCTAGAGGTCAGATGAGCCATAAAACCTGCACCACTTGTCAACAAAAGTCAAACCTAACTCATTGCAAAGCCTACCTACCCTGGCTTTGGCTGCCAGTGCCCTAGAGCTCCACTCAGGGGAGACTCCAGCCCTAGGCAGAATAGCTGTCACAATAACTCTGCTATTGCTTTGCTTCAGGTTGGCCAGAAGGGCCCTGTAGTCCTGCATCAGCTCCTCACTCCTAGCAGGACTTATGTTGTTCACTCCTACCTGCACTATAACTGTACTAAACTGGTTTTCACTGGTGGCCTGTGCGACCACTTGGACCAGGTCTCTAACCTTGGAACCAGGCCTGGTGATGCACCTCCTACCTCTCCGACCTTTACAGAATACCCTATATAAATGCCGCACACGAGAGTCTCCTACGACTAGCACCTTCTCCTTGCTGCTATCACTATCCTGGGGGCAGTCCTCCAATGCCTGGAACCTATTGGAGGTTACTACTCCTGCCTGTTGAGCTGCTTCACTAGGTTGCTTCCCACTCCTACCACCTACCACCTGCCACTCACTGCCCCCTTGCTTAGGCTCACGCCTCCAAATCCTCCACCCCCTGACTTTAAACCACTGCCCCTCCTGTGAGCTACAACTATAAATATTATGTTCACTAGGAACACTTATCCCTTCAGATCTCCCTGCCACCTCCACAGCAGGGGAAGCTACAGTTACCTGGTGGCCTGTGACCACCTGGGCATAGGATGCCCCTGCTACAGACTGCTCCTTACATTCTGGCCTGCCCTGTGAAGCAAGGGAAGCTTTGAGCTTGGAAAGCTCTGCCTTAAGGGTCCTAACCTCATCCTCTAGTGCCTGCATCCTGGTATTAACCATCCTAAAGGCTGCAGCTTACCTAACTATGCAGCACTTACAAGGTATTCACTGTGCAGAAAGTTGACAGTGGTTTTAAAGAAAGAAGAAATCACTCGCTGAATAACTGCCAAAAATGAAATAAATAGCTGAACACACTGACACACTAGACAAAGACAGACAGAATGGACAAAATGGCGCTGGGCAGCGTCTCTAGGTATAAATATTATAATCAGCTTGCTAAAAAAGAAACTTATGAGATAAAACTATGCAAATATATGCACAGAAGTAATTGCTAAATACCTATCCACAGTTAAGCCTAGTATACTGCCCGGTTCTGCAACGACTTATCTTGGAAAGCAGGAGCTCCACAGCGACGTGTTTCCACCTTGACACCTGGCGGCGAACTGACGTTTGGAAGTATAATATGGAGTATAATATATTGAAGTATAATATGACGTTTGGAATGGATATAATTGCTGGCGCTATTGTTCCAAAATTGGATTGAGATTGAGATGCGTTTTGCGTGGTTATATATATATATATATATATATATATATATAATCCTATCAGTCCTGCTCATCTCATGCCTCATACGAACACTCAGCATGGCGCCCTCAATCGGACTGACACTGGCTATGCAGTCGCACGGCCTCTGGGCACGTAGGTCACGTGGCATGACGTAACCACGCTACCAGCAGCCACGCTACCGACAGCTGGCCAGCGGAACTGAGTCGGTGCCGACCCAGCCGGCACCGACTAGCAGGGTGGGAATTAAGGCACTTCTTAAGAGATTTTATCTCTGAAAACATTTTTGCACTCCGGGTTCATACTGGGTAGGATGGGCTTCACATGTACTCCGACACAAATTGAAATGTGGGAACAAAGATATGAATAAAAACCAACACAGAAATACACCCAAAAACGCCGGTTATTCCACTTACGGTCACCACTCTAACCACTTTTTTGTAGCAGTCAGCTCTCAACTACCGATTGCTGAAACTCAATTTCCTCAAATCTCAACCCCAATTGCCGACAACAACACGCCGACTACAACTTGCAAAAAGATGCGCATGCGCACTGAGTACACTGTTCTCCGGCTTTGGAGCCGCGGCTCGGAAAAGCTGTGTTTCGGCCACCCTATAGTGGGAAAGTTTGACAGTTTTAAGAGACGTTCTCCGGAGGCCCGGAGGGCACCGATCAGAATTGGCTGCGTTAGCGTTTTCTGTTATGAAATCTGTCCGTCAACCAATCAATGTAAGGTAATTTTTATATGACGTCATAACCATTAGCAACTTTGAACACGTGGTTAATAGTGTCATACTGTAAACAGAAGACCTCGACTGATCCTTTGCTTTGATCACATCCAACTGTGGCGTGTGCGGTAGCGGAGTTGCGTTCGTATTACGTGGGAAATTGGCTGCGTAGGTAGGTATGCGCTCTGAGCTGAGGGTGAAGTGTGAAGTATTTTTGTTTGTTTTTCATATGGCTAGCCTTGTACTGAGCCAAAAGTGAAAGGAAAGCGCATTGCTCCTGTGAGTTATGAAAAACGAAACTGCTGATTATTACGAGTCACTGCCGGGCGGTGCCATCCATTGTTCACTTCCTTGTTCCTATGTTTTGACATTTCATCTGACCAAAAATGAGAATGATATTACTTATGCATATTATGTAGGTCTGAGTTAGGTTTTTCTGGTCGGTTACTGGTAAACAGATTCCATGCATAAAAAATAATGTCTATGAAAATGTACTCCGGAAGATACCGGTTTGCACTCCGACTCCCAACCCGGAAAGTAAGTTTCCCACTCTGCCGACTAGTCCCACCAAAAACTTCTTACTTCAACAACAAAAATCAAGTATTCAAAATGTGGCGAAAGCTGTTAAAAATGACAAAAGATAGAGCAGGTCGAATTCTGAGTGAATGAATTAGGAATTTAAAACTGCACAAAGAAATGTCATTGAGGTTTCAAAAGCGTGGCGATTTCTCGCAATTAATACGGCCCAGGGCGAAGCCGGTCGAGTCGAGCTGCCTTGATTTAGTCGATCATGCAATTCGAATCCATCAGAAAATGTAGGTCGCCCACCGGAAACAACATTTTTATATGGCCGGAAACGACATTCGTTGCGACGTTCCGTTGGCGCAACGTTAGAATGCAACGTTAGAATGCAACGGTCCCTCACAACATGACTCGGTGATTGTCTAATCAGAGCTCGTGCTCATCGAGTATTTCATGTTGTGCGTGCATGCTAACAGTTGGCTCACTAAAGCGCGCCACTGAAGGGGGAGGGGCGGGCAGGCAGCCGAACAGACACTGGCGACGCTGGCTTCCGGCCCGCGCCAACACGCCGCACAATACTCCAACATTCAATCTTTCGTTCATTCGTCATTCGGTTGTGTCGCACAATCGGACAATGGTGGGACCGTCATGTATGCGCGTGCGTTTGCTGACGTAAATTTGCTTTTACATTCTACATACACTTGCGCTGACATGCGTTTGCTCAAGTGACTTTGAGTTTATGCACACTTAGCTCCATACACGTGCCATACGTGCATTTGTCGCACGAGCATCCGAGTTTACGTGTATTGGCGACTTAGTGCATTTATCATGCGCACGTTCGTGGATGCGTACATTACCTTATCTAGGTACATGTGTCAAAAAGTAATTTTGTCGGTAGGGCATTTCCCCCAGAATCAAATACCAGCTCACTTAAGGAGGTGATGAGGCACATGGATAGGTTTGGTTCCTGCTTGAAATATTGGTGGCGTTTCTCATCAGAGAGCGGCTTGCCCGATTATGTTTTATGGAGACGGCCTGGACATTTATCTACCTATGAAGCATGAGTGCGGACGCTTGACTCAAGAAAGCTCAGTTTTGTGATGTCCATGCGTGCTGGGTGAACAATAAGCTACAGTTTAAACAGCAAAAATACTGAAGCAGCTGCCAATGGCGATAGTCTTGCATTTCATCCTTGTAGGTGCATTCATGACCAATGACGTTGCAAAAGAATCATCCTAGACAAACAACCTTGATAACAATGTACGTCCAACACCTTGGCACTGTAGCAATTTGACACAATTTGGTGCACGTCCGACGCTTATATGTATACACAATGCCACCGCAGGCGTGTCTGCCACCCCCACTCCCCCTCCTCCTTCCGCCTCATCAAATGACTGAAATATGCCTAAATATGAACAGCCGTACGCTGCGACAGCAATTGCGCCGAGACAGCAATTGCATTGCATGTTCCGAAAGGCCGAGATCGCGGGACCGCCGAACTGAATTAGGCGCTATTCAGACGGGGAAATCACATTGCCACACACACCCTGACTGGGAGAGGTGTTCGGTGTCCTGTTCAGCCAGCCGACAGCCGGGGTGTGGGTACGGCGTCTGCTCGCGCTGGTGTCGTATGAGCCGAGCTGGTGTCGTGGGAGCCGAGCTGGTGCCGTATGAGCCGAGCTGGTGCCGTATGAGCCGAGCTGGTGCCGTATGAGCCGAGCTGGTGTCGTGGGAGCCGAGCTGGTGCCGTATGAGCCGAGCTGGTGCCGTATGAGCCGAGCTGGTGCCGTATGAGCCGAGCTGGTGTCGTGGGAGCTGAGCTGGTGCCGTATGAGCCGAGCTGGTGCCGTATAAGCCGAGCTGGTGCCGTATGAGCCGAGCTGGTGTCGTGGGAGCTGAGCTGGTGTCGTATGAGCTGAGCTGGTGTCGTGGGAGCCGAGCTGGTGCCGTATGAGCCGAGCTGGTGTCGTATGAGCCGAGCTGGTGTCGTATGAGCCGAGCTGGTGTCGTATGAGCCGAGCTGGTGCCGTATGAGCCGAGCTGGTGTCGTATGAGCCGAGCTGGTGTCGTATGAGCCGAGCTGGTGCCGTATGAGCCGAGCTGGTGCCGTATAAGCCGAGCTGGTGTCGCGCTGGTGTCGTATGAGCTGAGCTGGTGACGCGCTGGTGCCGTATGAGCCGAGCTGGTGTCGCGCTGGTGCCGTATGAGCTGAGCTGGTGTTGCGCTCATTAGCCGCAGTCATTGGCCCATTTCTCTCCGCTGGAACTCTGCCGGGGTCCAGGTGAAGCTGGTCGTCTGGTGCGGGTGCAGGCAGCGCCACTGGTTGGTATTCCGTGCTACTTTGGACGCCGGTGGTTGGTATTCCGTGCTACTTTGGACGTCGGTGGTTGGTATTCTGTGGTACTTTGAGCGCCGGTGGTTGGTATTCCGTGCTGCATTGAGCGCTGGTGGTTGGCGGTTGGTGTTCCATGCTACTTTGAGCGCCGGTGGTTGGTATTCAGTACTATTTTGAGCGCCGGTGGTTTGGCATTCCGTGCTACTTTGAGCGTCGGTGGTTGGTATTTCGTGCTACTTTTAGCGCCGGCGGTTTGGTATTCCGTGCTACTTTGAGCGCCGGTGATTTGGTATTCCGTGCTACTTTGAGCGCCGGTGGTCGGCATTCCGTGCCACTTTGAGCGCCAGCGGTTTGGTATTCCGTGCTACTTTGAGCGCCGGTGATTTGGTATTCCGTGCTACTTTGAGCGCCGGTGGTCGGCATTCCGTGCCACTTTGAGCGAGCATTCAGCTTCGGCCACTGAATGAGCGCTGATCAGGTCCGGTAACGACCAACGAAGCGCCAGTAATTACTCTTGCGACAATCCGAAAGAAACGCCAACAAATGAGGAGTAATGACGTAATGACCAGGGGGCTGCATGTCGTGATCGATGCTAAACATGCGTGTCATACTCTGTGTGTGTGAGAGAGACAGAGAGAGAGAGGAGAAGGGGAGTGTACACATACCGTAA
The DNA here is from genome assembly GCA_034440615.1 of Ashinkailepas kermadecensis. NCBI lineage: Eukaryota > Metazoa > Arthropoda > Thecostraca > Neolepadidae > Ashinkailepas > Ashinkailepas kermadecensis. The sequence continues at coordinate 67,276 of JAOTOM010001672.1, read as the reverse complement.
CTCAAAGACATATTAGCCACGTGCCACGTGCAGAGTGCACGTGCGTCGCCGTCGCCGACGCCGCCGCGGCGGCTACTCATGAGGTCCGAACCTCACCTGAGATAGATGGCCACGACGTTGCTTTTCTAACATAGCAATCGTTATCGTGCCCCTGAAGTGGGACCCCACATGTAAGCTGAAGGCAGCGACGCCCCTGACAAGGTGATTAGGATCAAGAATTGCAGTGAGACAACCATCGCTACAATTTAATTGGCTTGTGTTGATCAGGGCTCAGTACATGAAACTGCATACATGGACAATTCAGCTCACGGGTGGTCCAAGTCTGCTTACCGACGCGCCAGTATTTTCCAGTGGCCGTCAGTATATTCCAGTGGCCGTCAGTATATTCCAGTGGCCGTCAGTATATTCCAGTGGCCGCCAGTACATTCCAGTGGCTGCCAGTGTACTACAGTGACCGCCAACATATTCCAGCGACCGCCAGTATATTCCAGTGGCCGTGAGTGTATTCCAGTGACCGCCAGTATATTCCAGTGGCCGACAGGATATTCAGTAATCGCCAGAATATTCAGTGGCCGCCAGTATATTCATTGGCCGCCAGTATGTTCAGTGGCCGCCAGTATATTTCAGTGGCCGTCAGTATATTCCAGTGGCCGTCAGTGTGTTCCAGTTACCGCCAGTCACATATTCCAGTGACCGCCAGTATATTCCAGTGGCCGCCACTATATTAAATGAACGCCAGTACGACTGTCCGCGCCAGAGCTCAGCCGTTCGACTGGCCCTGGGTCACGCTAGCGGGCCCGGCTGGCCAGCTCCGCTCGCCAGGTGAGCGCACGCCTGACATGGCCGGACCTCTGCAATCCAGCGACCGTCCTGCCGAGCGGGCCGCCACTTCCATTCCCTCAGCGAGCCGCCGCCGCCGCTGCTGCCGCCGCTGCCGCCGCCGCCGCCGCCGCTGCCGCTGCTGCCGCTGCCGCCGCTGCCGCCGCTGCCGCTCCCGCCGCCGCCGCCGCCGCTGCCGTCGCTGCCGCCGCTGCCGCCGCCGCTGTCGCCGCTGCCGCTGCCGCCGCTGCCGCCGCTGCCGCTCCCGCCGCCGCCGCCGCCGCTGCCGTCGCTGCCGCCGCCGCTGCCGTCGCTGCCGCCGCTGCCGCCGCCGCTGCCGCCGCCGCCGCCGCCGCCGCCGTTGCCGGACGCCGTTCTGCTCCTCGGCATAATGTCGTCGCCGCCGCCGCCGCCGCGTCAAAACGCGCGGACGATAATTAATTGCAGCATCAGGTTTATTAATAGTGCATTCAACTCGTGTTACACTGCACAAACCCGACAATGCCGCCACGCCGTCCAGTCATACTGGCTGTGATTTGCAGATTCGCGTTTGCCCGTGACGCCGGCGCAAAAACCTTGCGAAACGACAATATCGTCTTTAATTTATCACCGACCATTGTGGGGCGGTGCCGACTGCTGTGGTCCATTGGCGTTGGCTGCGGTCTCATCGTGACGATTGTGACGGCACGGGGGCCACCCGTCGCAGACCGCACACGGACCGCCGGCCTGCAGAGTCGGACAGCGGACTCCCGCCGGGTCGAGGGACACAGGCGAGTGTGCGGCCACCTCGCTGATGTTACGACCGTAGAGTTGCACAATGTGTACTGGCGCTTCAAACGATGTGTAAAGCTTCGCGGTAGGTGCGCGCGAGATGGGAACATGCGGCGTGATTGATTTGTGGAAACCACCGTTAAATATGATGATTCAGCGTTACGTCAGCATCGGGCCACGCCTCGAATCTTTTCTTCTCGAGTCCGCTATGCTTTAGGGTGATGTGACAATGATTTATTGTCATTTGTTGAACGTGGTGTGATTGAATGGGATTGATTTTAAGCTTCCTCCCACATTGTGCGTCAGGCTTTCCTGGCTGCCGAGTGATTAACTTCTGCCCCGAAGCTCGAACTGATCTAAAAAAATCAATTAATTAACAGCATGTGACGCAAGAAAAAAAAGCGCAATCACATGTCACGCCTTTAACATCCCTTACTATTGAGCACTATCTGTTTCGTTCTCCTTCGTTTTCGGTGGCTCGGATGATTTGCATACTTCACATATGATAGCGGATGTTTACTGACCAGCGCAGAGCTGATGGTGGTGGGTCACGTCAGGTCAGGTCAGATCAGCAGGACGGCGGCATGGTAGCATCACCCCTTACACCACCATGACATCGGGATGGTATCACTCCGATACCATGGTAGCATTGGGGTGATATCACACCAATACCATGGTGGCATCACCCCTATGCACATCTATGCTATCCTCTGACGGCGGGCATTGTATCACCTGTCCCCTGCTGCTCTGAGTGATGTTTCAAGACGCACCTGAATCTCAGGTGTTCGGGTAATTGCCGCAATGTACCTGTATGAGCCACGGCTATTATAGTCGCTTTAGCTCCGTCTATGGGAGCAAACAAGTAAGGTTGTGCTGCGTAGAACACTTTACAGGCTTTGTTGTGAAAACGAGCTGTGAGAGGGAGGGGAGGAGGAGTGAAAAGAATGAAAAGGAGTGGGAAAAAAAGAAGAGTGAAAAGCGTGCCACACCACCACATCAATACACCAGTTGTGATTGATGTCACCACCGGATACCAGAAGTCATACGATGCAGTTGTGGGTGCGTATAGGAAGCCATGTCACATGGAAAGTCACGTTATGCGGTGGTCACACGGCTTGTGCTGATTATCTCGTACTTGTGGTGATTATCCTGTACTTGTGGTGATTATCTTGTACTTGTGGTGATTGCCCTGCACTTGTGGTGATTATCCTCCACTTGTATCCTGTACTTGCGGTGCTTGTACTGTACTTGTAGGGTGGGTACGGATTCATTCGACTGACATAATGTCATACCAGGCATAGTGCCAGACCCACTGGTCTGGCGCGTCTGACGGCTTTCAGTTGAATACGACAGTTCACTGGTGGCTGGCTCGGCATAGGCTCAAATAAATGGCACCGGCGCGCCGAGGTGGAAAGGCACTGAGGCCATTCATAAGCTGGCCATTAATCAGGTGGTTCATTATCTGGGGGCTGGTGCGTCAAGGTTAGCGTGGGGTCTGCCGGCCGGAGGAATTTTAAAGCTGTCAGGATTTTGCAGATTCAGTTAATCACTGCGGTGCTGTGGAGAAAGGTGGGTGTAGCTGGAAAGACCCGATCGTTCCGTGTAACCCTATACCTGTCGGTCCTTTGTGCCTTGGGATTCACTGGCTCCTGAAGTGTTTGATTCTGGTGGGGAGCGATGCAGAATACAAAAACTCAGACGGAGAAGCTGCTGTACCTATGATAATGCAAATATAAGAACAAGAATGTCACGGATGTACGCAGCAGAGTAACGCAATATCAATATGGAAAAGAAAACAATTGGTCCCAGACAATAAGACTTTTAGTTCCATCAGCAAACGAGTTCACATCATCTGATTTGATCCAGATGTGACTATCAGAATGCATAGATATGTTATTGCTTGACGAGTCCATGTTCTGAGTTGACTCAGGCTACCTGGCACATAGCTAAGTCACATTTGTCAAAATGTTTGGAAATCCGTCATATTTTCATTTAAGGGGTGGGGCTTCCCCTGGGCGGGACGACATGGGACAACACCGCCCCCGGGGGAACGACAGGGGACGACACTGCCCCCGGGTGGAACGACAGGGGACGACACTGCCCCGGGCGGGACGACAGGGGACGACACTGCCCCCGGGCGGGACGACAGGGGACGACACTGCCCCGGGTGGGACGACAGGGGACGACATTGCCCCCGGGCGGGACGATAGGTACAACAGGGGACGACACTGCCCCGGGCGGGACGACAGGGGACGACACTGCCGCCGGGCGGGACGACAGGGGACGACACTGCCCCGGGCGAAAGGGACGACCCCCGGGCGGGACGACAGGGGACGACACTGCCCCGGGCGGGACGACAGGGGACGACACTGCCCCCGGGCGGGACGACAGGGGACGACACTGCCCCGGGCGGGACGACAGGGGACGACACTGCCCCGGGCGGGACGACAGGGGACGACACGCGGGACGACAGGGGACGACACTGCCCCAGGTCGGGACGACGGAGAACTGCCCCCGGGTGGGACGACAGGGGACGACACTGCCCCGGGCGGGACGACAGGGGACGACACTGCCCCGGGCGGGACGACAGGGGACGACACTGCCCCCGGGCGGGACGACAGGGGACGACACTGCCCCCGGGCGGGACGACAGGGGACGACACTGCCCCGGGCGGGACGACAGGGGACGACACTGCCCCGGGCGGGACGACAGGGGACGACACTGCCCCGGGCGGGACGACAGGGTACAACAGGGGACGACACTGCCGCCGGGCGGGACGACAGGGGACGACACTGCCCCGGGCGGGACGACAGGGGACGACACTGCCCCAGGTCGGGACGACAGGGGACGACACTGCCCCCGGGCGGGACGACAGGGGAACACGACACTGCCCCGGGCGGGACGACAGGAGACGACACTGCCCCCGGGCGGGACGACAGGGGACGACACTGCCCCAGGTCGGGACGACAGGAGACGACACTGCCCCCGGGCGGGACGACAGGGGACGACACTGCCCCGGGCGGGACGATAGACAACAGGACGACACTCCGCCGGGCGGACGACGGGACGACACGCGCTGACCGGATCAACTCGCAGCCAAACGGTGACCGGCCGGCCAGTGGCCGTCGCTGCGCGGAATGTCGGAAGGCGTCGCGCCGCGGGACGACTGCCGACGCGCCGCGCCATCTGCGCCACAATAGCCGTCCGTCTCCGGGCGCGCTCGGGCGGCGGCGGCGGCGGCGGCGGCGGCGGAAGCCGACCCGGCCATGAATGGCGGCATAAATTCCTGGCGGCGCGGCGGCGCTCAATGGGCGCGCCGAGATGATCAACGTTCGCGTGACAGTAGTGGCGCAGATGCCAACCGGGCGACAATGGCGGCGCGCCGGGGACGCACAGGTGGCCGCGCGGGCATTGTGGCGCGCCGCGGCGGGGGGCGGCGCTGCGCGCGCGCACCTGGCGGCGACGCCGGCGCGCGCGCCGCGCCGACACACACTGGCCGGCGATGGATCGGTCAGCTCGGTGTATGGGCGGCGTTGGCCGTGGCCCGGCCTGCCGCCAGCGCCGCTGCTGAATGGTCGTCCACCGCCTGATGGATAGCCGGCGGCCGCGCTCAATGAACGCCCGGAGTCCGCGCGCAGAGTCAATGGACGCCGTTTTTGTCGCCGACGCCGCTGTCCGCCCCGGCAGCCCCTTCGCGGCGCTCCGCCGCAGACCGTGCCGCCGCTGACTGAGGTTTCGTGACGTGACGAGCCCCTCGCTGGACGGCCGCCGTCGGTCCGGCTGAGGGGATTGTTTCCGACACTGCTGCATTGTTGTTGGTGCGCACGTTGTTTGCCTTCCAGTTAATAGCCGACGCATCGATGTTGTTGTCCTCATCGAAACTCCGCTCCTAGTCAATTCATGGATGAATGGTGGGGACGCGCTTTAAACTGTTTTAGGTCTCATTCACAGCGCCCATTGTTAATTCAGTCCAGTAATGTTGAACACAAGGTAATTGAGTTAACGAACACAACTATGCGGGATATTGTTCGTAAAGTGTTGCTCTTCAATGCTGATTGTTCCCGCTAAGCGTCATTAGAGCGGCGTAGACATTAGGGGGAAGTAGTCCCTGCTTTCCGATCGAAATGTGCCCACTATGTGTTCTGACGTATTTGTGGTGGGCATGTTCTTCTGAGTTAAGGCTTGAGCTAATTCATTCATATTTTTCATTTATTCAGTTTTTCTCATTCGTGCTATAATCGATTTGCTGACGTGAGATGGCATTTAAAATGCATTTTCTGCTTCGTGTTCCACCACGCCTATCTGCTGCATTCATGTAACTCCCTTTTAGCGTTTTTTTTGGCAATGAACTACAGTAGCTGAATCCAAGCCGTTGTAACTTTCGGATACTCTGCGAAGTGTCATCAGTGACATTGACTTTTCAAAATTATTATTACTATTAATATTAATATATACATGGAGGAAATGGGCGGGCCTAAGAGGATTGGGACGTGGTCTGATTTACGTCTAATAATGAATCTGGACATAAAGATATAAAGACATAAAAGATCAGTGCAACTATGAGCCACAAGGGCCCTTCTTGGCTGCACTTTTGGACACTGAACCAGTTGCCCACCAAATCTGTATATCAGCCCTCCCTGGAATACAGAAAAACAAGCCCCCTATTCTTATAATGATTGTCTATGCCGTTTTTAAAGATGTTCAGTGTGTTGCTACTGACAATGGTTCCTGGCAGCTGGTTCCAGTGTTCGACTACCCTGTTGGTGAAGAAAGACTGTCTTAACCTTGTCCTGCTGTGATTAACTTTAATTTTGAATTGATGACCTCTAATTGCATCATTTCTGTTAAATTCAAACATTTCCCTGAGATATCCCTGTTCCTGACCATGAACAAATTTAAAAACCTCGATGAGATCTCCTCTCAGCCTTCTATATCTAAGTGAAAACATATTCAATTTCTTCAATCTTTCCTCATATGCCAGGTTGCCTATACCATAAACCATTTTTGTTGCCCTCTTTTGTACTCTCTCTAAAAGCCAACAATCTTTCTCATAACTAGGGGACCAAGCTTGGACACAGTATTCTAAATGTGGCCTGACATATGCACAGTAAAGCTTCCTGATGACCTCCTCACTTTTGTATGACACATTCCTCTGTATTGCCCCAAGCATTCTTAGTGCCTTTTTCCTGGCTTCTTTGGTCTGTTCTGATGCCCCAAATTTTGTGTTCAAAATAACACCTAAGTCCTTCTCCTGCTGAGTCACAGATGATACTTGGCCACCCATCAAGTATGGCACCTTCATATTCTACCTACCTACATGCATGACTTTGCACTTATCAAAATTAAACTTCATTTGCCATTTTTCGGACCACTTCACAAGCTCGTCTAAGTTGTTCTGCAGCAATACCTGCTCATTGTGCCCTGTTATTGCCCTTAAAGATCTTCAAATCATCCGCAAATGTCAAAACCTTACTGCTTAGGCCACATTCAATGCTATTCACAAATATAATGAACAATAGTGGCCCCAGTACCGACCCCTGAGGGACTCCACTAAGAACATTTTGCCATGATGACTTTGTACCATTTAGCATCACTCTCTGCTGTCTATCTGAAAGTCACAACTCTATCCATTTTAGGATGCTACCAGCAATGCCATGGACCTGAAGCTGCATCATTAACCGTTTATGGGGTACCTTGTCAAAGGCCTTACTAAAGTCAAGATATGCTACATCAACCTGATTTCCCTGATCAAATTGTTCTGTTGTCAAAATTTAAAAAGTCCAAGAGATTTGTGAGACACGATCTCCCTTTTCTAAACCCATGTTGAGTATCTTGAATCAATCTGTTTCCTTCCAGAAAACTAACCATTCTATCCTTGATAATTGATTCGAGTACCTTGCAGACTAGGAATGTGAGGCTTACTGGCCTACAATTTTCAACTTTCCCTCTTTCTCCTTTCTTGAAAATAGGAACTACATTTGCCCTTTTCCAATCTGTTGGAATTTCATTTTGTGAAACTGATGTACAAAATATTATACTAAGTGGAATTGCCAGTTCCTTTTCAGCTTCCCGCAATACCCTAGCATAAATTCCATCAGGTCCTGCTGCCTTGTTTGGCTTTATTTTTCTGATATAATTGAAAACAACATCACTATCAATGAAATAAATATCGTGTATCTGATCACCTGCCACAACTGTGGTTCACGGTTGGCAGATTTGTCACATCCTCCACTGTAAACACTGATTTAAACTGCTTCCTCAGCTCCTCAACCATCTCACCATCCTCACTCAATATAGTGCGGAGGATTTACTTCCAGTGGACCAATTGTGCTTGAAACCGTACTTAGCTTGTAGAAACTAAAGAACTTTTTACTGTCCCCATTACAGTTCCTAGTGAAATCCAACTCTTTTCCCCGCCTTGCTGCTCTGGTTTTCTGCTTCACAGCATCTCTAGCTTTTTGATATGACCTTAGATTTACGATATTTGAAGCTTCCTTAAATACTCTAAATGCATCTTTCTTAGCCTTAATTGATCTCATCAAATCTGGTGTAAGCCACGCTGGCTTTCCTACCCTTCTTTTGCGCCTTTGCTTTTGGGGGACATGTCTAATCTGAATTTCCCTCAAGTAAGATTTGAATTTTTCCCACATTTCACAAGCATTTAAATACCAAAATTCTTCTTCCCATTTTATGGCACTTAAAGCCTCTCTCATGCAGTCACAGTCTGCCCTGTTAAAATTTGGAATCTTTGCCAAATTATCCTTGATTGTCCCCGCTATTTGTACCTTAAATCGCACTATGTTATGGTAACTTCTTCCCAGAGTTTCTCCAACAGTCAAGTCTTGAACTAAATCACTTAAATCTGAGAAGAAAAGGTCCAAGAATGAGCCCTGTCTGGTTGGTTCCGTTGCCACCTGGTGTAAGAACAAGTCCTCTTCAAGGCATTTCCTAAACAGTTTACATGATGGGGAGCCAACACCAACATTTTCATATCCTTTTAGATTAAAGTCACCAAGAATAAGGCAATTTCCTCTGAAAGTTTCTACTGATTTCCTCGCAAATCACCTTATCGAGCTCCAGTTGCTGAGAATGTGGCAAGGTTCCTTGATCGATACAAAGCTCCTATCCTCAGTTTATTGCTGTTGCCTTTTCCCACAGCAACATCAAGCCAAATGGACTCCACAGACACATTTTTTACCCCATCTGCTATTTTTTTAGAACTGTATAAGCTATTCACATAGAGCATTACACCACCCCCTTTCACTGCTGGACCCCTATTGCATGAAAACATATTGTATCCCTGGATCTCATAGTCCTGTAAGTTATCCCCAAAATATCCCTCACTGACCCATGCCTCAGTGATGCAAACAAAATCTAGTTTCTCCTCAGCAACATAACACTTGAACTCATCAAATTTGGATCGAATGCTCTGAGTATTAAGCATCATACACTTAACAAAAGTTCCATAACCCTCTTTGGCTTTTTTCGTGTTGAGTAGCTCTATCTTCTCTGGATGAGCTACCACTCTGCCCCCTTGATCTACTGCTACCCCTATTTGCTGACTGTGAGGTTCTATTGCCTATGCTGTCACTATTGGCATATCCCTGAGATGTCAATGCCAATTCTTCCCTCCCCACCCCGTTATCTAGTTTCTAGTCATGGAGCCTATATGAAGGACCTTGCTGGCATCTTCGCCTGAATCTGATGCCGTCGGTATATAAAGGTGATTGCTGGCATTTTTGTCTGAATCTGAAGCAGTCGGTATATGAAGACGCTTGGCGGTATCTATGTTTTTCCGTTGCACGGCTATCCTAGAAGAGATTCTTTGCTTTCCGGTATTTTCATAGGATTTGACAGAGCCTTTCTTCATCCTCTTGTTTTACCTAATTACTCAGTTCTCCATTGACTCTATCTGTGTCAGCCCCCAACTACCTTCGATATTGCATACTCACGCACACATCGAAACACGCAATTAAACTTTGAGCTATAAATAATTGGGAAAATGGTCGCCAACTCGTTCGGCGATACCAATATCCGAATCTAAATTTCAGCAGCTTGTAAACCCCCGACCCAACACCACTGGCCCACGCTGTCAACACTGGGATTACAGACGAATGGACACTTTCGCTCCCTTAGAACTCATGCCGGCTTGACGTTCAATGATTGATACGTTGGGTTCTGTTTCTGGTCCGCGATGGGGCTGCGGACGCCCCAAAACCTAAATCGGGGCTGGTCGGACGACCACTGAATTTTCCATGCGCCCCGCTCTTCCCCCACCGAGTCCACAATGCCGCACTGCCACAATGCCACAAAGGGGTCCACACAGCCGCGTGGGAGCCAGCTGGGGCGGCGGGGTGTCCATTGTGGCGCTCTCCAGGCCACTGGCACCGGCCAGCTGCGAGCGCGGCTCCCCTCATCGGAATGACACGGCCCTGTCTCGGTAATCGGCCCACCATTGCCACCGGGTATTCGGCCGCAGTGACCTGGTCAGTGGGGCACGGGCGGCTGGCGCGTGCGGCCAGAGGTGGACACGTGCAGCCGTACACAGGCCAGTGACGTCACGCTGTAAACTGGGCCGGCAACGTCAGCTGGCGTCGGGGGGCATCACGCACCATATGTGTCAGCAGCGGCTGGCGCGTGCGGCCAGAGGTGGACACGTGCAGCCGTACACAGGCCAGTGACGTCACGCTGTAAACTGGGCCGGCAACGTCAGCTGGCGTAGTCAGTGGGGCATCACGCACCATATGCCAGTGGGGCCACTTTTTGCTTTGGACATTTACGGCGGTTTGGCTATTATCATCGACATATAGGGTGAACAGTGCAATCTAGTTAAAGAAGCGATTGCTCCAACTTGAAAATTTGGCCTCTACCAACTGTGAGGTCAACCCCCAGCGTTCGACATTTGGACGAATTGCAAACATTGGCGTATTTGGATGTTACCAGCTTCATTGTTTCCGGGGGTAAATACAGTCCGCATTTTTTTCTTGCTAGCCGACGAAAATGACCAATGGAGCACCTCACGACCGAACATATTATATTTTTAACGTCGATAAACTTGGTGTGATAATGGCAAAGAAAGAAGAAGAAATATATATATATATATATATATATATATATATATATATATATATATACATAGAAATATATATATATATACAGATATATATATATATATATATATATATATATATATATATATATATATATATATATATATATATATATATATATATTTATATTCCGCCTTTGTTCCTATACATTTTCCACGTTGCGTTTTATACTCCCCGTATGAATAGCTTATTGTCTGGCCGGTGTTCCTTGATCACAGATCCAAAGAAACGCATTAATTCAGTGGTCTTATATCGCCTGTTGTTCGACGTTTTCTTCCATCGTTAGACATCCTTAGAAAAAAGCACTTGGGTATGCATCACAACGGACAGGTATGAGTACAATAAATATACATGATCAGTCCTTGAAGTAATCGTTAGTTCATTTTAAAGTTCTGTTTTTTATTGAGATCACAAGCCACAAGGCAATCGCTTGGGAATTATATATGCATTGAAGTTGTTGATGTATGTATTATGTATTAATTATTATCTATGCATCCATGTATTGCATCTATGCATCGAAGGACATGATATATATGTATCTGACGATGAATGGAAGTGTTTTCATGGGTATTCCAGATGCAACAAAAGCTTTTGACCGCAAACAACATTCCCGCTTATGTCAATTTTCCATTCTACTCGTACGCCTGTCTACATAATTCGTATTCTTAGGTACTGGTATACCCATCGAAGGGTGTGTGTGAGATGGGGTGTACAATCGTCGGAATGGTTTGGTGTAGCGAACGGAGTATGGCGAGGTGGGATTCTTTATATACCTCTTCAATTTGCATATGGATGACCGACGTAAAAAAACTGAACAAGCTTATTGTTAGCTCCTACGTTGATGATGCAAGTATTAATCATTGAATGTACGCAGATGATATTGTGCTAGGATATCCTGCTACAGCTGGACTGCAAACGCTACGAAGAGCATGTGAAGAATTCGGTGAAGACATTGCAATATAATTAAATGCAAATAAGAGTGTTGTATTAGCATGCAGATCAAAGTGCATGAAGTACAATATAATACAATGAAAATAAGTGTTGTATCAGCATGCAGATCAAAATACATGAGAGAGATGTTATGCTGCCACCGCTGTGCATTGGTGATGCTCCGCCGAGGGATGCTAATGATGCTAAGCACCTGGGTCGCATAAGCAGCACTGACTCTCACCTGATGGTCTAACTCCAATTGTCAAATCTCCACCTTTTAGATCTCTTCGCGTTTCGATGTGTGCTGTTCACCTGTGATGCAACAGCATTCACCTTTGCATTGTCAGAATACAATGCAAAGACTTATGACCGGATATCATCTCGTGCTGAAGAAATTATTCGTCTGTAACAAATAGGGCAGTAGTTGCTCACATGTGTCGCTCACAATGTCGATCAGTGCACTTATCATCTGAAAGCAGATGCATAGTTCATGATCCGACTTTCATTCCGCGAAAATAGTCTCATAATTGTTATTGTAAGCTCACGCCAGTTCAGATCCAGAATCGTGAGATATTCACTGGATTGATCAGTTGAATCTCCACTGGATAGGCTGAGTATTTTGATGGCGTGCGTGCAGGCATGTGCGTGGGGATCGTCACTGTTATGTTTGGCAATATTGCTGAAATACCAAAATTTTCAGCAACGCTGTTGTGATGCCACATTTTTTCGTTGATGCGAACTTCGTGTCGGGAATAAAGATTGCTATTTTTGTTATCCGGGAACGTGCGCATCATATGAATTACATCTGACATTACGGAGCGACAAAACATTCAGTACAGAGACTTCGTCGGCACGACCACGTGTAGGCTTGACCGTGAGCCCACGGGAAGTTCATCATACAAGAACAAGACAACACGTACATTAACCTGTTGGTGACTGGATCCTTCTGTCGGATCTGGATGGCCTCCAGCATTTGCAGCCTGATTGTTTTGACACGATCCTCATGTTCGATGTCAGCAAATCCCTGTTCCGGTGATCACATGGTGTTTCATCGAATGTGTGTTTGGACGTCCATTTTGCGCGTGCGTTGTAAGGCTTCTGCTTGGCGTTGTGGTGGTGAGTTCGATATAGTCGCTGTGAGTGAGGGGTGAACAGTCTCCTATATTGCAGATGCAGTGGTATACAACAATGGACTGCTTAAGCAGTGCTATGTCTTCCGGCAGACTGTGTCTGACGAGAACAGAGAGAGAGTCGTTGGGTTCTTGTAGCATGCAACAAGCTTCAAGTTCTAATTCGTCATCTTGGGAAGTAGTTTTGCAGTTTCTTCTCACGGTATCCTGAAGTACTTTTTGGTCTTGCTTGTGGGCCCAGAGCATTCTGTTTTTGTAAAATATTTTATCAGTGTTGGCTGATGCGCTATTAGATGAAGTAGGATTTTTTTTCTGCCGTGCGATGGCCATGTATCTTTCCTCATCAATGACTGGCACTTGGTAGTTATTATCAACTAACATATTTTCCACTCCAGCCAATTCCAGATTGATCAATGTCCACGTGGAACAGGGTTGAAATAATTGTTTTTCATCAGGTGTGCGAAGTTGAAGGGAGTACAGTAGGATGTCAAAACTCGCCACGCAATGTCATGTGCTATGTTTGTATTGCCCGCAAGCTCTGTCTGAAGATGATGACATTTAATAAAAGGTATTTTTGTTGTCGTTTCTGCGAGCATAAGCACAATAGTTCTGAAATCATGAACAAAACATTCAAATTATTCCTACAACGAAGAAATGCAGACTGTCTTAGCATGCATCTAAATACGAGATGTCATACCGTTATGGGAAAGGATGTAGGTTCAGTATTCGATAAGTGGCATATTGAACCCACTTCCATGAACATTCCATTACTGACGAGGAACAGCGTGCAATAAATCTTCGAACAAGGGGTTTGGCTACACCCGTGTTGTTCCTACTGGGGCAGTCGCTCTGACTGTTCAAAATCTCTCTACGTCACTGGGTTTGCGGTGTGCGATGTACACTGGCGGTAAAGGCGCCGTCGTCACTGGGTTTGCGGTGTGCGATGTACACTGGCGGTAAAGGCGCCGACGTCACTGGGTTTGCGGTGCGCGATGTACACTGGCGGTAAAGGCGCCGACGTCACTGGGTTTGCGGTGTGCGATGTACACTGGCGGTAAAGGTGCCGACGTCACTGGGTTTGCGGTGTGCGATGTACACTGGCGGTTAAGGCGCCGTCATCAGCACCAATAAACACATCTAGAACGTTAATCTGCTCTCCCACCACTTCTTCCATGATAAAAGTGACGCCTGACCCTTCTTCATAGCGGGTTTTCAGTGACGTTAGGCCTAGATTATCCTTGTCATCAACTAGAATATCATCAACATAGCGAGAGTAAAGCCGCGGGGTCACAATGGGGGTCACGTGTGACACCTTCTTCCACATTGGCCATGTAGACTTGCGTATGCAAAACGCCCACAGGTGAGCCCATTACAATGCCATCAGCCTGGTAATATATGTGACCATTTGGACATCTAAGCTGTGCTTTGGCAGAGCATAGTCTGAGCACGGTGCTCAGAATGTTCTCCGAAGTACTGGTGGTAGCGAGTGCAGCACGACGGGAAGCATAATCGGCGAGGATGGTGATTGCTTTCTCAACCGGCACGTTGGTGGACCAGCTGCTAACATCAAGCGAAGCCAGCCTACCACGCCTTCCTTTACCATTAATGAGATCGATAAGCTGCCCTGGGGATTGTGGGGAGTAGGTCCGCGGTACCTAGTAATTTATAAGAGTGATTTATTCACTTCTTCCACTAATTAGTATGGAATAATAGTTGCCTGTGATATGATTGGGTGCAACCATATAAACGTTGATATGTTTTTTTTCTCATCACCGTTAAGTAGCCTGGTTTGTAGTGTCCGATGACGACCTGCATGTTAGAATCTGGCAGGAGCTTATCGGCGGCGTTGATACGATCGTCTACGCTCCTTTGCAAATCGTCGATACTGTTTCTACTCACCGTGCACACTTCGCAGCGTCTTCAAAACTGCCACCGCTTTGGCATCGTACGTTGATTTGTCTAGGACGACCTATACCACAGACTTGGCTAACTTCCTGATCACAACATCATTATAGACGAAATGTCGACCTGTACCACAGACTTGGCTAACTTCCTGATCACAACATCATTATAGACGAAATGTCGACCTGTACCACAGACTTGGCTAACTTCCTGATCACAACATCATTATAGACGAAATGGCGAACGACAAGTGCTATGAATACACCGAATAAATGCACAGCTTTATACCTTTACTTAATAAACACCTTTCAGGCAATAAACTACTTATACGGAGACTAGGAACACAACGGGGAATATTTATCTCAGCAAAGGCGCCGGGGCATTTAGTATACATATATATGTATATATATATATATATATATATATATATATATATATATATATATATATATATATATATATATATATATATATATATATGTATATATATATATATCTATATATATATATATATATATATATATATATATATATATATATATATATATATGTATATATATATAGATATATATATATATATATATATATATATATATATATATATATATATATATATATATATATATATATATATATATATATGTACATGTATATACATATATGTATGTATACTTATAAAGAACTAATCTGGGAAATCAGTCGCGATCCCACACACCTGATGGATATTATACTTTGTCCGATAGCTGTTGCCATGTGGCTTGTGAAGCGCCCGGTAGCGCTGTTCGCATGCCTGCTTTTCTTGAATTGGCGCTGAACACGTGTGGTGACTGCTAGAAACGACAACAATGCCGTAGACAACCGCAGTTGTTCTGTGCCACCGTTCACGCATAATACAGGGACAGTTGTGGTATTGATCTGCTTAGTGGATGGTCCAACAGCAGGTGATACAATGGAAGAACAGGCTAGGACAATAAGGCGCAGTGTTCCCATGTGGCGCCACCAGGTAAATGGCGCCATGCCATGTCATTGTTCGTAATGTCGTCGCGGTGCTCCTGAGGCCAACAAAAAAAGTTCAGATAATCAGACTGCCGGTGTTCGGTCTGTAGCTATGTGGTCGACGTGGCAAACTCTACCACTCTGAAAGGAAAACATTGGCTGATGATAATCACAGAAGTAATTGTTACCGCCTTTATTTATGTGTTGCTGGCAATATCCAGTTCACTAGAATTACCAACCATTTTAGGTTGCAAAGTTTAGTTGCAAAGTTGTGTTCACAATTCAGATCAGAACAAGTATTAAGTGGAGCCTTTCTGAGAAGAATTATCGTCGATTTATGTTTAAAAAAATAACCAAGGTGATAGATGACTAACAAAGAAGCACATTATTTGTCAAAATAATGAAATATGTCTGAATTGGTTTCCCGCTTCAAGACGTTTCCCCACCCGACGGGAGTCCCGGGAATGCTGTCGCAGGCTGTGTGGCGACAGCTCAGAACATCTTTACATATATGGGATACTGCGGGCACTGGGGTCCAGCAGCCCGCATGGCGGTGCTCCACTGCCTTCCCGACTTTTACCTGACTGGAAGCCGCCACCCATCCCTCTCCAGACAATCACATTGATGTACTAATGTTTGGACTATGTTTAATATTATCCCTTCGTGCAGGGAACCGTGAATTATCCATCGATCATTTGTAATATGCTAACTTTTTAGACATTTTCTTCAATGGCCTGCCCTCCACCGTACCGCTTGTCTTTCCCTTGTCTTGCCGTGTGCCTGTCCTGCCGTTACATCTGCCCTGTGCTGTCCTGTACTGTCCTTGGTCCTGCCGTTCCCTCTGTCCTGTCCTCTGTCCTGTCCTCTGTCCTGTCATATGTCCTGTCCTCTGTCCTGTCCTGCCATCTGTCCTGTCCTCTGTCCTGTCCTCTGTACTGTCCTCTGTCATGTCATCTGTCATGTCCTCTGTCATGTCCTCTGCCCTGTCCTCTGTAGTGTCCTCTGTACTGCCCTCTGTCCTGTCCTCTGCCGTCCTCTGTCCTGTCTTGTCCTGTCATTGTCCTGTCCTCTGTCCTGTCCTCTGCCCCCCTGTCATCTGTCCTGTCCTCTGTCATGTCCTCTGTCCTGTCCTCTGTCCTGTCCTCTGTCCTGTCCTCTGCCCTGTCCGCTGTCCTGTCCTCTGTCCTGTCCTCTGTCCTGTCCTCTGTCCTGTCCTCTGTCCTGTCCTCTGTCCTGTCCTCTGTCCTGTCCTCTGTCCTGTCCTCTGTCCTGTCCTCTGTCCTGTCCTCTGTCCTGTCCTCTGTCCTGTCCTCTGTCCTGTCCTCTGTCCTGCCGATCCCTCTGCCCTGTTCTGACCTCTGTTTGCCGTGTCCTCTGCTCTGCCTCGCTCCTTACCTCGCGAAGCAGTAGGAGCTGGGAGAGAGCTCCCCAGGACGGGAAGGAGGGCGCCAGGATTGTGCAGCGGAAGTGCGTAAAACGAGCAATCAATGGGGAAAATTACCATAATATTTCTTAATTCAAAGATGATGAGTTGGGTTCCAGAAGTCCTACTTTTGTCTCGGGAGGTCCCCTTCGAGACCCTCCCGCGATCTCCCCTCCAGCCTGAAATAATTGTGTGGCGCCGCCTCTGGCAGCTACTAGTGTAGCCACTGCACCAGTGCCATACTTTTAGATACCAAGTACACACAAACAACATCAATGCCAAACTACTTTAGGGTCAAAATTACATCTTTCCCATCCCGGTATCTCTGTGTCCTGTATAATTATGATTGTATTTTTCTCGAATATCAAATTCCGTGACATGGGCGAGTCCAGCAATTTTCATACGGGGGGTGGTGAGGTGAAGGGTGCACCAAACTCCGACAAGGTGCCAAATCCTGACGGGCTTATTGGAACAAAAGTTGTTCAACGAAAGAGTGAGGAGGGGGGGGTGCTTCGCGGTCCTGTAGGCAGATATACCCCATTTCCGTTGGGAGAAGAAAATACTTGTTGGCTGGAGATTATTTAGTGGGGATGTTTATCACGTCCACAAAAGCAAGGCTATGTGTATTTTGCCATCCAAATCCGACGGCATTTTTTTGGGGAGGAGGGGGGGGCATGGCCGTGTTTCCCCTCCCCTTCCCTCCTGGATCTGCCAGTGCATTCAAGCGTCCTGGAAGGGCACATTTTCTACTCAGGGGCGCCTTCAGCTAAGCAATGCAAGGAGAGCGGGTGCACTCATGCATCCTGGAGGGGCGTATTTTTCCAGTTCAAGAGGAGCTGTATCTCCATGGCAAGTGTGTGTGCGTGGGGGGGGGGGATTCCCTCTGTACCCCCTTGCATCAGCCTCTGTTCCTTGTCCAGCCCGCTCCTTGCCAGTACGGCTTTCTGTCAACTCCCGAAAGGTGGCACTATATATCAGCATAATGTTGTAGGTGGCAGCACTTATCGGATCCACATCACGACGTTGCCTCTTCAAGTGTGTGTTAAATTTTGCCAGCCTGCCACCGTGTGGTGATGTCGGGTTCTCAAGGTAGAACGATAGCTTTATAATGGAAAATCCTTAAAGCTCATATAAAAAGTAAACATCCGGATGCAAATTATACAATTAAAAAAACTCGTTTACAGAATTTTGCACCCAATGTGAAACCAAACTGAATCAGCTGTTTTCGCAATGCGCATGCGCATTTCCTTTGTTGACGCAATAAGCGACATTCTCGGACGCCGCCGGAGGCGTATGTTGCCGAGTTTTCCGCGGCTGCGTCGTGGGTGTGCTAAGTCCGTGCCGGCCGTCACGCGAGTGCCCGTGGCCGCCAGGCGTCGCTGACTGGGGGAGAGTGCATCCACCAATATATCGATCGGCTCTCTATGCCAGCTACTCGCCTGCTGACAATCTTCACCGGCAGTGCCTGTGTGACTGGCTCGCGGCGCCTGCTATCGACTACCTGTCTGTGCGCCAAACGCCACGGTATGGACACGCCGTCGCGCGACGGGGTGGCGTACGTCAGCGTCGAGTCGATGCGCCACCCGTACCGGGAGCCGCCCGGCGCGTTCCTCGAGGACCAGCTGGCGAGCCGCGAGCCGATCGGCCAGTTCCGCAGCTGGTTCGACCAGGCGTGCGCCACGCCCGCCATTCTCGAGCCGAACGCCATGTGCCTGTCGACGGCGGCCGCCGACGGCCGGCCGGCCGGCCGCTTCGTGCTGCTCAAGGGCTTCGGCGACGACGGCTTCCGCTTCTTCTCCAGCTACGACAGCCGCAAGGCGGCCGAGCTGGCGGCCAACCCGCGCGCCGCGCTCACCTTCTACTGGGAGGCGCTCAGCCGCAGCGTGCGCGTCGAGGGCGACGTGCGGCGGCTGTCGGACGACGCGAGCGACGCCTACTTCCGCTCGCGGCCGGTGTCCAGCCAGATCGGCGCGGCGCTGTTCCCGCAGAGCCGCGTGATCGGCGGCCGGGCGCAGCTGGAGGCGCGGCAGGCCGAGCTGACCGAGCTGCACGGCGACGGCCGGACGCCCGTGCCGCGGCCGCACTGGGGCGGCTACGTGGTGGCGCCCAGCGTCGTCGAGTTCTGGCAGGGTCAGTCGACGCGCGTGCACGACCGCATTCGGTTCCGCCGGCCGACCGCGGCCGACGCCGGCGACCCGCGCGTGCACGTCGGCGACGACGGCTGGGTGTTCGAGCGACTGGCGCCCTGAGCGACTCTCTCCGGGGGGAGGGGGGCTGGCGACGACCGGTGGGTGTCCGGCGGGAGCCCCCCCCCCCCCGGGACCGGCCAGACCCGTGACGTGTTTGTCGCGCGCGACGCGATTCGGAAGCTTGCACTGGCCTGTGATCTCCGGAGCCGTGAGGTCCTCGAGGCGACGCTCACGCTGATACTTGACCACGCACCGGACCACGGAGCACACTGTCGGTCACGTGGTCAACACGTGATCAGGTGACCACGGACGCTGCCGTGCCCAGATGCGTTGACTTGCCAGGGCACGTCATGTTGTGAGCGTGAGATGGGATCGGCCATTGTCACGAGGCGGTGACTAGAACGACGGGCATGCGATGGTCCTCACAGGAGTGATGCGAACACTTGGGTCACTTGTCACTGTGGTGCTGTATTGCTTATTACTGTAGTTGGGGGATGGGGGACTTGTGGACTAGGCATTTTACTGCTCGTTTTCGTAGATTTAGGGTCATGAATTGCTATTATAATATGCAGGTACCTTATGGCTTGCCATTTTTGCAAATACATAATACAAACGATTTGTATGTTCAGCGGTTATGAAGAAGGTACTTTGTGTTCCATCTGCACTATCCCGAGGTTTCTTTCATTTGTAATTCTCGCTGTATGGCACTGAGCAGGGGTGCTGTTTTAAGTGCCTTTGAGGCAGGGGCTCCGCCACGTCATTTTGCTTGAGAGGATAACAAAGGCGATCCCAAAAACCTGGCTGAGACGCAGGCTAGAATCAATACAATTTCCATCCAGTTTTCGGGTTTGCGCTGTTACCGATACGGGACCAGTTTTCATATATTACAGTGAAGCTAAGGCGCAAAAGAAGAGTAGGAAAGCCAGCATGGCTTACACCAGATTTGACAAAAGCAATTAAGGCTAAGAAAGATGCATTTAGAGTATTTAAGGAAGCTTCAAATATAGTAAATCTAAGGTTGTATCAAAAAGCTAGAGACGCTGTGAAACAGAAAACCAGAGCAGCAAAGCGAGCAAAAGAATTGGATTTGGCTAGGAACTGTAATGGGGACAGAAAAAAGTTCTTTAGTTTCTACAAGCTAAGTAAAGTTTCAAGCACAATTGGTCCACTGGAATTAAATGGGATTATATTGAGTGAGGATAGTGAGATGGTTGAGGAATTGAGCAAGCAGTTTAAATCAGTGTTTACATTGGAGGATGTCACAAATCTGCCAACTGTGAACCACAGCCCAGCAATAGGTGATCGGTTACATGATGTTGATTTCATTGACAGTGATGTTGTTTTGAATTATGTCAGGAAAATAAAGCCAAACAAGGCAGCAGGACCTCATGGAATCTATGCTAGGGTATTGCGGGAAGCTGAAAAAGAATTGGCAATTCCACTCAGTATAATATTTTGTAGATCAGTTTCACAAAATGAAATTACAACAGATTGGAAAAGGGCAAATGTAGTTCCTATTTTCAAGAAAAGAGAAAGAGGGAAAGTTGAAAACTATAGGCCAGTAAGCCTCACATCACTAGTCTGCAAGGTACTTGAATCAATTATCAAGGATAAAATAGTTAGTTTTCTGGAAGGAAACAGAGTGATTCAAGATACTCAACATGGGTTTAGAAAAGGGCGATCGTGTCTCACAAATCTCTTGGACTTTTTTAATTTTGCTACAGAACAATTTGATAAGGGAAATCAGATTGATGTAGCATATCTTGACTTTAGCAAGGCCTTTGACAAGGTACCTCATAAACGGTTAATGATGCAGCTTCAGGCCCATGGTATTGTGGGTAACATCCTAAAATGGATAGGGTTGTGGCTTTCAGATAGACAGCAGAGAGTGATGCTAAATGGTACAAAATCATCATGGCAAAATGTTCTTAGTGGAGTCCCCCAAGGGTCAGTACTGGGACCACTATTGTTCATTATGTTTGTAAATAACATTGAAAGTGGCCTTAGCAGTAAGGTTTTGAAATTTGCAGATGATTTAGGGATAAGGTCTTTAGGGAAATAACAGGGCACAATGAGCAGGTCTTGCTGCAGAAAGACTTAGACGAGCTTGTGAAGTGGTCCGAAAAATGGCAAATGAAATTTAATTTTGATAAATGCAAAATCATGCATGTAGGTAGGCAGCATATCAAGGCTCCATACTTGATGGGTGGCCAAGTACTATCCGTGACTCAGCAGGAGAAGGACTTAGGTGTTATTTTTAACACAAAATTGGGGGCATCAGAACAGACCAAAGAAGCCAGGAAGAAGGCACTAAGAATGCTTGGGGCAATAAATAGGAATGTATCACACAAAAGTGAGGAAGTCATCAAGCTTTATTGTGCATATGTCAGGCCACATATGGAATATTGTGTCCAAGCTTGGTCCCCTAGTTATGAAAAAGATTGTTGGCTTTTAGAGAGTACAAAAGAGGGCAACAAAAATGGTGAATGGTATGGGCAACCTGGCATATGAGGAAAGATTGAAGAAATTGAATATGTTTTCACTTAGATGTAGAAGGCTGAGAGGAGATCTCATCGAGGTCTTTAAATTTGTTCATGGTCAGGAACAGGGTTATCGCAGGGAACTGTTTGAATTTAACAGAAATGATGCAATTAGAGGTCATCAATTCAAAATTAAAGTTAACCACAGCAGGACAAGGTTAAGACAGTCCTTCTTCACCAACAGGGTAGTAGAACACTGGAACCAGCTGCCAAAAACCATTGTCAGTAGCAACACACTGAACATCTTTAAGAACAGCATAGACAATCATTATAAGAACAGGGGGCTTGTTTTTTCTGTATTCCAGGTAGAGTTGATCAACACATTTGATGGACAACTGGTTCAGTGTACAGAGTGCAACCAAGAAGGGCCCGTGTGGCTCATAGTTGCACTGATCTTTTATGTCTTTATGTCTTTATGAAGCATTGGAAACTACTAACTGGTGCCAGTATTTCAAGAAGAATTACTTCAAATTACCATTTGCATACAAATTGCAATATGGTGAGCGTGGGAGCTGCCCAGAGTCCTCCAGTGACATCATTGGATACGGAAATTACACCAGAGCGCGTTGCCCTCCAGTAGAGGTAAAGATTCCGTGGCATCTCCATCTCTGACGACCTTCGCTGGGTTTGTTGGACCCTTATTGAACCTCCCAGGAAAATTTTACTCTACAAGAAAAATAATTCGAAATGTAATCAATAGGAGGGGCTGAGACAACTGCAACGCCGGTGTCTTTTCATTCTAAGTTGGACCACTTGTCTGTGAGAGGGAAAGTCTTGCTCCCTCGATCCCCCTGGAACCTTGATAAACCCATGCCCTCCGGCATAGCATTTGATAAATGCAAGCTTAACTGGGCTCGCTATGGTCATATACACGTTCGGCCTGCATCACATTCAAAACTGAAATCATGTAAAATCGAAATCTTGACGTGCGCGCCACGTAAGTTCGATTTAGAAAACAATGAAATACAACGATGCGCACGAATTCATTCCAGGTTATACCGCCAATCGCTCAGGCGGATTTGTAGCGGCGGCGAAAAGCGACAGGACGACACAAAACCATTCGGCTGAGATATCAGCGCTTTGTCCCTCGATTAACCTCTCTCCTTTTCATTTCATTTCGTGATATAGCAACACTGTCTTCCACTATTAGCGCTCTTTACCTTGCCCAATGGGGTCTGAAAGTTGATGAAGATGTAGATGGCGCTGAGAGTCAATGGTCACCCAGCCTTCTTTGGCGAACCTAAAGCGCTATGTTTTGTGGGTTAGGGAGGGCAGAATCTTTATATTTAAAAAAAGCCTATTGTACATTTTGTAAGCAGCGTATGTTGTTTGCGCGTATTTAATTATGTTGAATGTACTTCAGACACGTCTAGTTTGCTGGAATATTTACCATTAGTGCGCTAGAAATTAGGAGAAGCAAGCCAGAAGTATGGGTGTATGTGCGGTTCCCGGCTGCCATAAACGTGATCCATCTATCAGGTTTCCAGCAGACTGCAAGGTAAGAAGGCAGAACATTGATTTGGAAAACAACTATTGTTTGACAGCCTTTCTGTAAAAGACGTAGTGGGAACCATTTAGGAAAGCACTGGTAAGGTACTTAGGCACATTAGGTACCAAGGTAAGTACCTATCTATTGTCCAGACTGTAAAGTATGGCACAAGGTTCACTGGGGCACATCAGCCCACAGTGAAAATATGCACCAATCCACACCAAGGGTGAGAACAAAGATAAGAAGAACTATAAGAGATAAGAACTATACAACAAAGATAAGAACTATAAGAAAATGGATCCATGATAGGTAGGTACTACGCCTGTAGGAAAGCTGTGGAAATGTAGGAACCAGGGTTGGCAAAATACCGGTAAAAACTAGTTTATGTCATGTTAGTGGCAGAAACCATGGCTGGTATTTACCAGTATTTACCAGTATAAAGTGGTTAATACCAGTATAAATGAGTCAACACCACTGGTTTGTACCGGTTTATACCAGTAAAAACCATCCTGTGGCAAAAACTGGTCAACCCTGGTAGGAACAGTTATCTAAGTAGGTTGAGGTATGGGGAAGCAATATTATATTAGCTTAAAGATTATTACATGCATCCACCAATATTATGCACATATTGTTTGTGAATGCATCATTAATTTATTGTAAAATTTTATTGCAACCCCCTGCAAAAAGGACTCCAAAAAAGTTACCATAGTTACCCTGGCCATGGTTGAGGTGGCCACAGCATATTCTCCACCCATGCTGCTTACCTTACCTTACCTTAAGTACCTATTGTCGGGTAAAAATTACGCCAAAAAGTTGGTCCTGATTATAACAAAACATTACCCTTTCCTTATCTCAGTCCTGTTGATTCAGATTAGAGTCGTTAGTAAAAAGAGAATAAGGAAAATCACCAACACAAACACACACACAGATGCACATATCACATGCACCCATGCATACACAACACCCACACCCCACACTCACCCAACAAATCTCACCAAAAGCCAGCACATGCATTTTTAACAGTAGGTGGGTAGAGATCTCTTACCTCCGGACCAGCTCTTCCTTCCTGCCCTTTGTGGATGCATGCCTTTCCCTTAATAAGCTTGAAAGTTGAGGTGTTGTGAAACTCCCATAAAAAATCCCTATCACTATTCAAGTCCATAATTGCGCCTAGTAGCTACCACCGTAACGTGCAGTCAATAGCAAAGCACTTGCCAGCTCAGACGCGTATGTTCTACCCAAGCTAGTGGCCAGAGTCCGATAATTGGCGAGTTCCTGGCACACTGTAACCCATAAACAACCTTTCTTCAACACAATATTTCCGAAATCCTTGGCCTAAATGACTTGGAACCCTAATAAAAGCCATATGCCAACACCGACTCCCGGCAACCCCACGCAAAATGCACAGCAAAGATGGCCGACGCCTCCTCGTCGGGTGACCATTGCGTACAGCGCCGCCCTGGTGGCCAAATCGTAGCTTTCAGACCCCATTGAATCTGCCTGACACGCGCTGGGCCACTGAACAGCCAGATCAACCCGACAGATAGAGCACAACGGAACATGCTTCAATAGCAGTACCAGTCGTCAGGGTCAGGTCATCAGAGTCGTCAGGGTCAAGGTCATGTTCAGGGTCGTCATGGTCAGGGTCAGGACATGTCGTTAGGGTCAAGTCGGAAGTAGAGGCAACAGCGTCAACTACCAACTACGGTAAATTAACATTCTGCAATTTCCCCACATGAACTTCCTTATGGGCACCGAATTCTTAGACGACGTACACCTAGCATAGCGGCAATGGACTTACCGCAATCCACGAACTTCCATTTCCGTTTGCTTGGCGTCTGTTCTCTCTGCTCGTTTGCGACCGTTTGACATTCGCAACATCTTCAATGGAAACTGAACGTAGCGGTTAAATCACCTATCGGTGTTTGTATGGAAGTGTGAGCCTTTCGTGAGAACTCCCATGGGCCACAGCTTTATTTGAGAAATGCCTGGTGTAAGGCTCAACATTGAAGAGCGATTCTTCAGGCAATGGTCAAGTGCTATCAGAAACGTCGAATACATTATCAAGGACGTACAAAAACCGATGCGTATTCGACGTTAGTTTTGCATGGCCACCCCACATGACTCACGTCAATTCTGCCGTTTGGATCCTGGTCTGTCGATTCATGTTATCCAAAAACTCGCCGAAATGGCCGGATGTCCCAACTGCAATATCTAATTTCGATCCCATCAATTTCGCATTATCACAAGCTATTCTGTTTCAATTGCAAGCCAGTGTCTACCATTTGCCACACTGCTGCAACACGTCTGGAAGCTATCTTCCTTTGTACTCAATATTGGCCTATTCGCAAGTCATTCTATGCTTCCTACCAACACAATTATATCACTCCTAAAGTAGTTTTCTTCACTCCGATATTATAACCATATTTGTTGTGAATGACAGCTAAATGTGTGCCGTAAAGTGAGCTGCTGTGCCTCTCTCTATTATAATTCTGATTTTCTTCACAAAAGAAAATGACTGCCGAGTGCCAGACTTCCTTGTGTACAAAATGGTTCCAACGGGCGCGAGATCAGACACCGCTCTTCTCAGAGCACGATCGGCGCCCGCAGTCAGCAAGCAAGACGAGATCCAGGAAGGTCCAAGGTTTGAGCACAAGACAAACCTGTAGCAGCAGAAGAAGCCAAGACACGAAGAGATCCAGGGACCCTAGAGGAGCACTCCTGCGAATCTAGAAGGAAAACCTCCCTCACCAAATCCCCAACTACTCTCTGTCTCCCAACTAACCTTTACCCCCCCGGAGGAAACCTAACGGTGTCGAGCCCACTGTCTTGGGCCATTGCGGCCGGGGCAGGGACCAGAGAGCGAAAGATCGGTCCAGGGTGCACAAATCCGGGTAGTTCTTCAGTCAGGAGGGACACTTGCGGGGGTGGGACCAAACCCTTACACACCATGGCGGCCGCCGCCAGCACCACACAAGGCACCTACCTAGCAGGTACGTACACAGAGACAGGACACAACATCACACAGGAGTCTCCTTTCACTCTCGAGAGGACACTCAGACACATTCTTAATTCAACACACTTCAAGGTCCACATGCACACCACACACATCATAGTCCAAACACAGAGCAGCGCGGGCACACAAACTCTACTAAACACAACCGCCTTTAACAACCAGCGCTGGGGGACGAGTGGTCTAGGGGTAAGATACTCGTCTCACAATCGAAAGGTTGTGGGCTCGAGTCTCACCTGTCGCTACTCTTCGCCCGCGACCAATCGCGTGAGAGATTGGCGACGCTACATGACTCAACGGTCGACGTGTCGTAAAACCAATAACCAACCAACAACCAGCGCTGCTCCTTCACGTTACAACGCGCCTTGAACACCAGCCGCGGCTACATTTGCGCCCCAGAGCTGGATAGCTTACCACTTGACAGTATCGCCGCACTATTCGACGCCTCAGCCCTCCTGGACGCCACAGTTACAATCAGCCAGATTAAACGGGAGGCACGTTCGACTCACAAACTTCTAGTACTGACCTTCGACTCACCACACCTACCATCACACGTCCACATACACAACAAGGCCTACCAGGTCTGCCTCTACGTGCCTCTGCCACTACGGTGCCGGTTCTGTTTGCGTTATGGACATGGCGAACGCGCATGCGCGTCACCAACTCCCAGATGCAGCCAGTGCGCCGGTCACCACGCAGCATCCGACTACAACTCTTCCGAAAGGAAGTGTGCAGGCTGTGATAGGCCGCACCCCGCCACCGACCCCGACTGCCCCAAGTGGGCATACGAGAGGGAGGTGTGCCGGTATGCGGCAACTCATCGGGTGTCACACGTAACAGCACGACAGCACCTACGCCACACCACCACTGACACTCACACAGCCATAACTGCACCTCTCCACACCGCACCTACCGCTGGGCGAAGCTACGCAGCGACGCTCTCCACACCTAAACCCACACCCCTTCCTACACCAGCTCCCACCCGCCCAACCATCCCACCAGCAGCCGGCTCCCGGAGCCCGGCACACCTCCCTTCTCAACGCTCCTCCGACCCTCGCCTCAACCGCCCCACCGATCCCCGACCTCCCCGGCCCACCGCCCCTCGACCTCACCGATCACCACTCCTTCCCACCCCACCCCACCCAGGACCTGGCCTCCTCCCACACCCACTCAACTTCAGACCTGGCCCTTATCCACACCCCCTTCACCCTCGACCCGGCCTCCTCCCACACCCTTTCCACCGCGGGCCCGGCGTCCCACATCCACCCCACCGAGGAATGAGCCTTCTTCCCTTCCCACCACATCTCAGACTCGACTCATGCCCACCAACATTCCACTATCCACCCCGCCTCATCCCTCCTCCAACACATCAGACCCAGACACGGTCCCCACCCCATCCCCCCACGGGACCTGGCCATACCCCTTCGCGCCACCGCCTCCAACCGGCCAGGGCCCATCTCGCCACCCTGAAGCCTTCCCTCCACTCCCCTCCTCCAGGGCCTCGGCCCCTACCACACCCATCCGGCCGGCCCAAGCCAAGGTCTAGAACCAAGGCCACCACAACATCCACCCAGACAACCCGCAAGTCCACGGCCACCACCTCCTGCCAAACCGAACCTCCCACCACCTCCTGCACACCCACCCAAACCCACTCCAAAACCTCGTCTGAGGCCAGCACTCAGACTGAACCTACCACTCCTTCAAACCCCGTCGAACCCACAACTCCAGACCAACGAATCCCACCCGAACCCACCGCGCCCCCCCAAGCACAAATCACGCCGCCACTCTACCCAATCACCTCCCAGAACCCGTGCGACCAGGTCCAGGCTACCACCCCTGCCTGGATCACCTCCCAACCCTCTCTCCGTTCACCGGTTCACCTTTCTCCCCAACTCGACACCGACACCACCCCAGTATAGGAACACCAACAGTCACTAAGCGCGTTCGGCAATGGGATCTTTTCTGCAGTGGAACACCGGAGGCCTTCCGGCAAGTTCATATAATTCAAATCTGAATTCTTGCAACAAAAACCATTACTAGCCGCGCTCCAAGAAACTCACTTTCGAGATTCTGACTCCACTTGGAACAAAGTCCCAGATTACACTTGGAATGTCGACAACGAAAACGGCCCCAAATAGGAAATGGGGCGCAGCCATACTCATTTCAAACAGCATACCTCACCGTCGAGTAACGTTAAATACTCCCCTGAATTGCGTAGTAGTCGGCCTCAAAATTTCCCATTGCCAAACCACAGTCATTTCACTATACATCCCGCCGTCAGCTGAAACCCCCAAACCACAGGAGCTGAGCGACTTGCTGCTTCAGGCCCATCCACCAGTTCTCATTATGGGAGACTTTAATGCGAAACACCCCTCCTGGGGAAGCGACCAGACTGACGCTAGAGGGCGCGAAATTCACCAGTTTATTTCGGACCACAACCTAGTACTTCTTAACACCGGGGCCGCCACCCGCTACAACTCGACCTTAGGAGGATCGGACAGTTGCATTTACTTAACGTGCTGCTCCCAACGACTTAGCTCACTATTTGACTGGTCAGTTTCAGACATTCCCGGGCTGAGCGACCACTACCCAATCACAATTAGGTTCAGCATGGACGCTATCCACCACACTAAGCTATTTAGACAATCTTGGAACTTGAAAAGAGCTGACTGGGCTAAATTTGAGGAACAGGTGGACCTCAACCTAACAATTTCAGAGACCAGTAAGATCGAGACAATCCTAAGGGCCATCAGCTCAGCAGCACGAGACTCAGTCCCAAAAAGTAACAAACCTAGGAAAAAGGCATCTACGCCATGGTGGACCCCGGACTGTCAAAGGGCAATCGCCGCACGGCGCCGTGCCCACAAACAATTCAAAAGATGCGTGTGCGAAGCACACCTATCAGCATACAGACAATCTCAAAAACACTGCCGGTACACAATTCGAACAGCACGAAAAAACAGTTGGCAGTCTTTTGCCTCTCAATTCAATAGGTTCACCCCTACCGGCAAAGTCTGGGACCTGATGAAGCGTTTTAACCTGAAACGCCCACCACCAGGCCCCTTCCCCCAGCTGACGGTGAAAGGACAGCACATCACTGACCCACAACAAGTCGTAGACCACTTTAAACTACACTACGCCAGCGTATCTGGCAACAGCAACTACGACACCACCATGGTAAGCGCTCTAGACGCCCTTGCCTCCAAAGCAAATTTTAGCTCTAGTAATAGAGAAATATACAATCAGTCGTTTACCATGTACGGATTACACGTTGCCCTCAGCAAGTGTGGAAACACGTCGGTTGGGCCGGACGACATCCATTACCAGTTTCTTAAACGACTTAGCAAAAACTCTCTAACGTACCTACTAGCGGCCATAAATGAACTGTACGAAAGCGACACGTTTCCCGCATCCTGGCGAGAGAGCGTAGTCATTCCACTGCCAAAGCCGCACAAAGATCACTCCACCCCAAAAGGTTATAGACCCATCTCACTTACTAGCTGCGCTAGCAAGTTAGTCGAACGCATGGTCAGCACACGATTGAGGCAATTTCTGGAACACAACGACCTGCTCGACGAATTTCAGTGCGGCTTCCAGCTTCAAAAATCAACTACGGACAATTTCATTAGATTAGTGCATGACATAAAAAGTGGTCTACGCATCAAACGCACAACAGTAGCTGCCTACTTGGACATCACTGCCGCATTCGACCGAGTACACAAATCCGCACTGACACACAAACTCCACAAGATAGGCCTACGCGGACACATGGCACACTTCATTCTCAACTTCCTTAGAGACAGGACCCTTAAGGTCCGATGCGGCAGTGTCACATCAAACACCACAATACAGGAGCAGGGCCTGGCACAGGGGAGCGTGCTCTCACCGAGCCTCTTCATCATCATGATCAACGACATACTTGCTGACTACACTGACACTTCACTTGAATACTCACTTTTCGTGGACGACATAGCCATTTGGACAACAGCACAATGCTTCCTTAAAGCTGAAAAAAAAACATTCAAGCAGGACTAGGCCACATTGCAAAGTCGTGCAAAACTTGGGGCTTCATCCTGTCCGCAGAAAAATCGGCCACCGTCATATATAGTCGTCTCCGCCCAACACCCAAAACTCTACTTAAAATCGATGACAAAGCCATCGAACAGGTGAAATGCTTCAAGTTTTTAGGAGTACATTTAGACGAAAAACTCGGTTTCAACACCCACATCACCTCCATCTCGAAGTGATGCGCGAAGCGCGTCAACATACTACGTGCACTTGCAGGCACAGACTGGGGCGGAGACAGGAAAACACTACTGCGACTGTACACATCAATCATACGACCCATCCTATAATACAACAGCATCATTTTTGCCACCATTTCAGACAGCCAGAGCCGAAATTTATAAATCATCCAAAACAGTTGCATCAGAGCAGCCACAGGTGCCCTCAGCACCACACCGATAGCCAGTCTTCTAGTGGACTCAAACACGCCCCCACTCTACGTCCGGAGGACACAACAGCTGTGCCGCTACCACATCAAAATCAAATCCATAAAAAATAATCCAGCACAGCGCTGCTTTACGCCTGACAGATACGACAAGAGCCGATTTGCGCGCAAACTTCCACCATATAGCATTCAAATTTCCACGGCTCTCTCAGATCTTAACTTTGCAATGCCATCCACTGCAACTCGACCGCCCACTAGGCCATTCTGGACTTTCAGTCAACCAAAGGTCGAGTACTTGCTCTCGGAGAAGAAATCCACTATCACATCCGCGGAAATTATTGGCCTCTTCCACAAGTTCGCCGATGACAACAAACACAAATCACTCGTATTCACGGATGGGTCGAAACACGAGACAAGGGTAGGCATCGGCATCACTTGACCAGGTCTCAGACTTTCCAAGCGTCTACCGGATAACTTCCCCATCTACTCCGCTGAAGCAATGGCCATTCTGGCCGCTATCACCATTCTCATGAGACGTAAAGCGAGAAACGTAGTAATTTGCTCAGACTCAAAATCTGTCCTCCAGTCAATTAGCAACACCCACGACTGTCCACATCACTTAATTGATAGAATCCAACAACTCGTGGCCCATAACGTAAACATGAACTTTTCCTTCCTCTGGATTCCGGGCCACGCCAACATCCCAGGTAACGAAGAAGCAGACCGGCTCGCAAAGCAAGCCTAAGCATTGAACACTTACCCTAGCGTGGAATATTCGGTAGACGATTGCAAAGCACTCCTATAACGCCACATTCGCCAACACCAACAGAACACGTGGACACAACACAACTCAACACAACACAAATCCAACCACACCCACGCAATCAAACCAACAATAGGTACATGGAACACATCAAATAAATCTCACCGACAAAAGGAGGTCATCCTCACTAGACTTAGAACTGGTTGCACAAAACTAACACAGCCTCAATTAGAGGGTTACCAATATACAGCACCGCATTGCGGCACCTGCAACACCACGTTAAGCATAGGCCATATTCTGCTAGACTGTAGTAGCTTTAGCTCTCAAAGACAGCCACTTAGGGCATTCTGCCAAAAAGAGGGCATCACCCTATCGCTTCCATCGCTTCTCGGTGACAAGCACACAGATCTCCTTCAATTGCTATTTGAATATCTGTATGCCACAAAACTAGCAGGAGCACTGTAGGCACCACACCACCAACACTCACATCAACTCTCAATACATGACCGCGAAACACTCGTAGGAAACACGTAAATAGCTATCCCCGCATGGCTTCGGACGTACCTGAGCCGATTTGCTTCACAATTAGAAATTAATGGCTACCTTGCGGTGCCGTCGGAAGTAGATGAGCCGACTTGCTTTAGGAAAACATACACAAAATATTAAAATTAAAATTAGCATAACGTAAAACGACTACCCAGAGGAGCCATCGGACGTAGATGAGCCGATTTGCCTAGCAACTCATAGCGTAAATGGCTACCCAGAAGTACAGCGGACGTAGAAGAGCCGAATTGCAAAACACCGTACTAACCCAACTGACAACCCTGCATGGCATGCTTAGACTAACCCGCTACTAACAACTAACACGCGGCGGCCGGCGTGATAGGCGGTGTGAACAATTACCTCCTTGTTCGCACGGTAAAGATCCCTCGGTGCTCTTCGATAAGAGTAGGCTAAAGCCGGCACCATGGCAAAATCAACTTCTCGCCACTCTCAAAACACCCCCACCCCCCACCCAAACTACGAATTATTTTGTGGAGGAGTAAAGTAAAACTAAACCATTTAGACATCAGGGAGCTGTCCCCAACCCAGACCCTCGCCTTCAGCACCTAAAATATCACGCAAACTAACGTAAAATTCCTTACCGTAAATGTCCACTTGCCTGCACCTTGATCACAAACGCTCGCTTTATAGACAGACATGTAACGTATTCGCTTTAAAGCCGGCGCAAATGACCTTTATGGTCCGGCACGCCTAAAAAAAACACTCTCCCCCCGTGTACAAAATTTAACTGGCAATTTTCAGCTAGCTAAAATCGAATACCAACTAGTAATGTAGTAATGACCAACCTTATCCGCTTAGATACCGGAATAAAGTGTAGTGCCACTTCGATGTTAATTTCGCTCCAACTTTTCTTTCGGATCTAGCTTAATGTAAACGTCAACTCTAGAAGCACACCCCCTCACCCGTAATGCTCCGGACGATTAACACGCCTAGCGTTGGGTAGCATTTATAAAGTAAATGCGTGCCGTTGTAACCCTCACGGACCAACATAGTAGCTCTCCAAACCAGGCTTATTCAGGTTCTGCCCTGGGATGATCTCGGTGACTTAATAATTCGAGGTGCTAAACCGAAGACCCAATAACTATCTCTTCATCTACATCTACGGTACGAGGCTGTGGTTGTCCCACATATCCATGTGTGCGCCGATTAAGCTACACTACGGACCCCATTCTCCCTACGAAGTGCCGACAATCACACCGAGCACAAAGTATTGCAGGGCCCGGCTACAATTGTACATGCATACCCTCAATGGAAGCTTACTTGATGAACGATCACCGGATAAGTGCATGCTACCAAGCATGGAAGAAGGCTGCGTCGCCAACTCGGAAGCCGTACGCCGATCGTCTGCCATAGGAGGTATTACAGCTCAGATCTGTAGTTATTTATATTTACACATTAAAACATACGACATACGGAACGGTCACTTGCGAAGCAATGCGGTGCATATATATAGCAACGAGCGTCTGCCGGCACTGGCGATATACTGTCAGTCTCACGACACGGTCCGGTCAAATCCGCGGGGGACTCGGTCACGCCCGGGGCACACGCTATATCGACTGAGGCAGAGGTTGGGAGTGGCGGCGGCCCCGCACCGGGACCGGCCGCCAACATCGGCCGCCGACGCCCGCCGCCAACAGCCAAGTCTGGCGGCAAATTTTGGACTAGCGTTGTCGGTGCGCGCCGACGCACCCGACTCACTGACCGTCACTGGCGCCAGCGACCGACTCACTGACCGCCACTGGCGCCAGCGACTCACTGACCGCCACTGGCGTCAGCGGCGCCAGCGATCGACTCACTGACCGTCACTGGCGCCAGCGACCGACTCACTGACCGCCACTGGCGCCAGCGACTCACTGACCGTCACTGGCGTCAGCGGCGCCAGCGATCGACTCACTGACCGTCACTGGCGTCAGTAGCGCCAACGGCCGACTCACTGACCGCCACTGGCGCCAGCGACCGACTTACTGACCGTCACCGGCGCCAGCGACCGACTCACTGACCGCCACTGGCGCCAGCGATTCACTGACCGTCACTGGCGTCAGCGGCGCCAGCGACCGACTCACTGACCGCCACCGGCGCCAGCGACCGACGTGGTGAGGTCAACGGGGGTGCAGCTACGGCCCGCACCGTGCTGCCAGTGTCGCAGTGTCGCAGTGTCGCAGTGTCGCACGCAGACACAGCGGTGCACACCTATCGATGCGTGTCAGACTACGTGTGCGCGGCCGGGTGGCGTGGCGGCACTATCCGGTACACACGCCCGCCCCGACACACCGGACGACCATCACCACCACGGCGGTAGCCGCGCCCGTCCCCGGCTCGTGCCCCGACACACCGGACGACCATCACCACCACGGCGGTAGCCGCGCCCGTCCCCGGCTCGTGCCCCGACACACCGGACGACCATCACCACCACGGCGGTAGCCGCGCCCGTCCCCGGCTCGTGCCCCGACACACCGGACGACCATCACCACCACGGCGGTAGCCGCGCCCGTCCCCGGCTCGTGCGTCGGCGCCGACAGCGGGCGGCCGAGCCTTCAGCGTGTGACGCAGATCGGGCTGCGGCTCCCAGCGCGCGCGCGTCGCGCCGTGTCGGTCGACCCTCCCGCTCGGCGGCGGCCCTCGCTCGGCGGCGGCCGTCCCGCACTGCGACAGCACCCGCCCAGTCCACACGAGACTCAGCGGCCGCTCACACCCGCCCAGTCCACACGAGACTCAGCGGCCGCTCACACCCGCCCAGTCCACACGAGACTCAGCGGCCGCTCACACTTCCTTGTCGAGCGACAGCGCCGCCGCGTTCGGGTGTTCGAACGTGCCCATGAAGAGCATCGTGTGCATGGTCTTGTCGTAGATGACGTACATGAAGGGATGGTTGCAGATGAACTGCTCGGGCTGCGCCGGCCGGCTGGTACGCATGGTGATGAGTGCAGTGGCGGCGGCCGCCTCGGCGCCCTCCTCGTTGATCTCCAGGAACGACTTGTGCAGCGCGCTGCCCAGCACCAGGTTGCCGGTGTTCGAGAAGCCGTTCAGGTTGGCGCTCGACGCGTTGAAGAGACTCTCGAAGCCGAGGTCCACCAGCGCCTGGAGCGGTGCGAGACGGACGTCAGACGACAGTGCGTGTGTGGACGGGGGGGGGACAGCAGCGGTGGTGTCCGGCCACAGCCTGACCATTCACGGAGGGATTCAGAGGTCCATCAGCGCCTGCAACTGAGTCACGAACAACTTAGAGCAGTTGGTCGGAGCCTGGAAGCATGGAACAGGACCTGGAACAGGACCTGGAACAAGACCTGGAACAGGACCTGGAACAGGACCTGGAACAGGACCTGGAACAGGACCTGGAACAGGACCTGGAACAGGACCTGGAACAGGACCTGGAACAGGACCTGGAACAGGACTCAACACTCCCAGGTCACTCAACATACCTCGACCACGTACATTTGGGAAATGAGCTCGCCATGGGCATCATTGTGAGCCAGCTAAAATATTCAGGCGACAATGCCATCCCAGAAGTTAAAGAAAGCGCATATTTGCGACTCAGCCATAGGTCATGACAAGACCGACGTGTCTTGTTTCAGCTGCTTAAAGGGTGCTAACGAAGTGACAGATCAGAAACAAGTGATGCATGTGCGAATTGTTCCTTCAGTGATAGCATGAGAACACTTAATTACATAAGATTCTTCAATTAATAATAAGCCAAGCCATAGGAACCATCGGAAACAGCCTGACTTTGGTGATATCAAGTAAAAGGGAAAGTACGCATAATTATATCGTATGCCCCAAATATGATGGATGTGGCAATGTATCTGGAACAGCAGAGAATGGTGAGGTAGTCAAAATATCAATCTGTTCTTCGCATACTGATAGAGATGTCGCTGGTGTCTGGTCGTCTACGCAAACTGGGGAGTGTCTGTTGTGTTCAGTTCGATTGAAAGATCTTGAATACATCAACTACACGTGGCAAAAATGGGCTCAGGTCTCATTAATTCGCCCCAGGATTTTCCAAGATGTCAAAAAGGTGAAGACCATCTTCTTGTGCCCTCAAGTTTCTTAACGTTCTGTGACCCAAATTGGCGCACGATGTTCCATTGTCACAGGTGTCTAAGCCGCTCTTACCGTTTAGTTCCCCTTGGGGTCATTATTCAGCGTTCAAAGAGCGACTGCTTTTGCTAAATAACAAAATGGGAGAAATTTGCATGACACAAATAAAGACACGTGAAAAAGCAGGTAACTGGCGTACGCACTCTCGAATTTCAACACAGGCAGGTATTTCTTCTTTTTATCACGAACCATGCGCATGCGATACGAAATAGTAATTGGTGCACACGCTCCGGCGCAGTAATTGGTGCACACGCTCCGGCGCAGTAATTGGTGCACACGTTCCAGCGCAGTAATTGGTGCACACGTTCCAGCGTAGTAATTGGTGCGCACGTTCCGGCGCAGCTCATGCTAGCACAGAGACCCACACACGCCGGTGTGCTTACATAGGGCAAATCGCTATGCCTATCTGGCAGCTTAGCTCATTCTCAGCTCATATCTGGCAGCTTAGCTCATTCTCCCTGCGGGCAACGTCGCTCGTGCGGCGGCTCAGCTCGCTCGGGCGGCGTCTCACCTGGCTCATCTCGTAGCTCTCCTCGATGCGGAACTTGGGGATCTGGACCCTGATGTCGACGCGCCACATGAACTCCATGGTCTGGCGCAGCAGCGCGGGCGTCAGGCGCGCCACGGTTGTGTCCAGGGCGCCGTCGTGGAACGGCGGCAGCAGGACGAACAGGCTGATCTCGTCGCCCAGGTAGGGCAGCTCCAGGATGTGCGCCTGCAGCTCCTCCGAAACGCCTGCCGACGGTGCAGCAATGAGAGTAAATCAGTGGCGCGGCCAGGATTTTCTTAAAGGGGAAAAAATTAAATTAAAAAATTAAATGAAAAATTAAACCAAAAATTAAATGAAACAGAACGCTTTCGGCGCGCTTCATGCGGGGCGAAACTTTTTGGTTTTGGGGATAAGGCCCGGGTATACAGGACAAGGCACGGGTGTACAGGACAAGGGACGAGTGCATGAGACAAGACACAGGTGTACAGGACAAGGGACGGGTACATAGGACAAGGCACGTGTGTACGAGACAAGGCGCGAGTGTACAGGACAAGGGACGGGTGAAAGGGACGAGTGTATGAGACAAGGCACGGATGTACAGGACAAGGCACGGGTGCACAGGACAAGGCACGGGTGTGCAGGACAAGGCACGGATGTACAGGACAAGCACGTGTGGATAGGACAAGGCACGGATGTACAAGACAAGGCATGGGTGTACAGGACAAGGCGCGTGTGCATAGGACAAAGCACGTGTGTATACGAGACAAGACACGGGTTTACAGGACAAGGGACGGCTGTACAGGACAAGGCACGGATGTACAGGACAAGGCACGGATGTACAGGACAAGGCACGGGTGTACAGGACAAGGCACGGGTGTACAGGACAAGGCACGGGTGTATAGGACAAGGCAAGGTTGTAAAGGACAATGTACGGGTGTACAAGACAAGGCACGGATGTACAGGACAAGGCACGGGTGTATAGGACAAGGGACGGTGTACAGGACAAGGGACGAGTATATGAGATAAGGCACGAATGTACAGGACAGGGTACGGATGTACAGGACAAGGCACGGGTGTACAGGACAAGGCACGGGTGTACAGGACAAGGGACGGGTGTACAGGACAAGGGACGGGTGTACGAGACAAGGCAGGACGGGTGTACAGGACAAGGAACGGGTGTACAGGGCAAGGTACAAGCGTACAGGATAAGGGACGATCCGACAGACGCATTACGATTGCGGGGGAAAGTCGTACAAGCTCTTAGAGAAGAGCCTGAGAGTCTCGCTACAGAATTAAAAGAGAAGCAATCTTCTGGGCAAGTAGAAGGAGTAGCCGAAAAGAGTCACGCAGTAGTCAATGTCATGGCGCCGCAGTCTTACGTGCGTTGCATCACCAGCGTTACTTACCGTAGTTAAACTGTCCTTTCTGTTTCATCATCTTGACGAAGGTCACCTCGTCCTTGGAGGCGTAGAACAGCTCCATCTTGGTGCGCTGCGGCTTGAACTGGGACTGCCACGTGCCCTTGAAGTACGCAGCGTTCGCCTGACACAGATAAACAGTGTGGCCGTTAGATGTCCAGTGTGCCACCAGTGTAATCACAGATACACGCTTCAACTTTCGACACCAACGGCTCAGATAAAAATAGATGTTAAATGCTGGCGGTCACCTCAGGTACAATGTGGCACACAATTCCCTTCTGCTTACAGAGCTGGAATGCTGAGAGAGAGGACACTGCGAGGCTCGCATGGTGAATTTCGACCTACACCTATGTCCCACATACAAATATAACCATTGAACCATGCGGTACATTAGCAGCACGGCATATCAGACTGTGGAAACTCTCAAGCAATGTGCCTCTGCCTACCACAGCTTACTGTGTACACCACACTACGCGTCTACCCCGTAATGCTTACATGTCCAAGGCTTCGGTTGGTTCAGTGTAAACAGAGGCAGAGGGTTTTCCAGACGAGAGACGCCTAGGCTAACGCCAAAGATCTCACCATTGAATGGAGGTGATCTGTGATAAATGTGTGTGTGTGGGGGGGGGCAACTAGGGCATGCCATCACGTTTGGACCCAATAGAGGTAGAATCTCCTAAGGAAATCTGGTTTTCAATTTTGGTTTGTGTTGTTGAAATCAAAATTGGGTGTTCTCTTTTCCAGCATATGCTTCCGTGCTTTACACGTTTAATGCCAAGGCAAAAGCTTCACACGTATATCCACTACGCAGAATCCATCAAGTGCCAGGTCATCCTGGATGCGTGATCTCGCGATTCCCATTCGGATCTGTCTCAAAGTACGATAATGCTTGATTGCAAAATATTTGTGTATGCTCTTGGCGATTGGGAGTCGGGTGAATGCTGGTCTTACCAGCACCATACGCGTGGAGGCGTCCACGGCACCGGGCGGGATCAGGTCGGTAATCCGGTTTGCCGTCTGCTCCTCCACCCACGAGTTGATCGTTTGTCTCGATTCTTCACTGCGAGACAACACACAAGTGGGTTAATTTGTTCGCGTAGTCACCACAAGTCTGGCGCAGAAGTTGGTGGTTCATCTAAAATAATTTCGGCAAGAGCTAATAGTCGTGTCCTATTCTTTATAGACCAGCAGACATTGATCTAACGGTGTAAGCATGATTAGCTGTGGCAAATACAAATGTCTACACAATATTTTGTGCCGCGTTGCACGCATTTGTCCGGATATATTATGACCACGGTTGCATTTGTACCTTGAAATTATGGACGGGGAGAGAAAAACTGGTGACGAATCGAGTACGGAGAGGATACGTTTTTTTAAACGTGACATCAGAATCCAGTTTGCACTTTCAGGTGAATCTTGAGCACTTTATCACCGAGCAGTTCAGTATCAATAAAAATGAGATGATACTTCTCTGGATATGATAATGTTCGGGATGCAAACAATCCAGGAACAGCCATGTTTTCATACCCTTATTATGATAGGAAACACAATTATACGTCGGCATTTTCGAGCCCAACAAGGAAGGAGCTTCACTTTGTCGAAGGAGGAAGTGGATGCGTCACTTTGAGGCCCACCTTGCGCCAATGAAGTCCAACATCACCAGCTCGTTGTGGAACAGCTCCTTCATGCACTCTTTCACATCTTCCTTCTCGTCAAAGTACAGTCTGGAACATGGGCACCACATCAACACCTGTAATACACGTCTGAAGAGTCGCGATTTGCGGGACCTACCTGCCGATTGCAAGTCAATTGTTCACTGATGGGATGTCTTTCTGTGTAGGACTCGGCCGTAAAAATCAGCAGGCGTAACCACGGTGGTTGACATTTCAAGACGGGACATACATGCTGCGAGTGTGGGAATAACACTGGACTGTTACCACGCCAACTCCGAACCACTAGTCCACTTGCAGCGCCGTTAATTTCTGCATAACACTAATGGGCACGATGACCGCGATAAATCGAGAAAACAAAACATTTCTCACACAACATGTGCGACCAGACACGTGGCATGTTCGCCTGACTAAGGTCTGAATTTGGTGCGAGGCACGCGTGCGCTCCGTGTGCAAAACAAGGGGGACTCCCACCTGTGGACCAAGGGGATCACGCTCTGACCAGTTTCGGGTGCTCCGCTAATCAGGTGGGAACACGGGAGGGAGGGGAAGTGAGAGGGGACGCCTCCAACCTGTTGGCCACACGAAGCGTGTTTTTGGCGGGCGAGTCGTTCATCTTCCTGACGTCATCCCAGAAGTGCATGAAGCGGAAGGCGCGCAGCACGTCCACCTTTGTCAGCTTGGTCAGCCCCATCGCCTCCTCCATCTGGGCCTGCGTCTCTCCCTCGGAGCCGAAGTAGGCCAGAGACAGGGCACACCACAGCGAGTGGGGCGAAAAGAACAGATTGCGATCCTGCGGGGCATGACCAGTACGGGTTACGGTCCTGCGGGGCATGACCAGCACGGGTTGCGGTCCTGCGGGGCATGACCAGCACGGGTTGCGGTCCTGTGGGGCAAGACCAGCACGGTTTACGGCTCCGCAGCGAGATGGTCAGCGTAGGCTACGGTTCTGTGGGACACTGTCCAGAACGGGTTACGTTTCGGTGGGACATTGTCAGAACGGGTTACGGTTCTGTGGGACATTGCCAGAACGGGTTACGGTTCTGTGGGACATTGTCAGAACGGGTTACGGTTCTGTGGGATATTGTCAGAACGGGTTGCGGTTCTGTGGGACATTGCCAGAACGGGTTACGGTACTGTGGGACACTGTCAGAACGGGTTACGTTTCGGTTGGACATTGCCAGAACGGGTTACGGTTCTGTGGGACATTGTCAGAACGAGCTTCGGTTCTGGGGGATGCGACCAGAGCAGGTTAGACTGAAGTTTCAACGGGTTGGTCTTCGGGTTAGCCAGTATAATTCCGCGGACGTTCGGTTGTCCTTCTACCCGTGATTCGTGTGATTTTAGGACGCAGTCCCACTATTTTAGGACGCAGTCCCACTATTTCACGTCAAGATAAAATGAGTTTTTGTGAATCTGAGCTCAGATCAGTAGGTATCCTCTACCATACTTTAGGTCTGATTCATAATCATTCCGGTTATGAGTGGAATTTCCTTTCTATGTACTGGTGCTTAAGCACACCCTACTCTGATTTGAGCACCGAAAGCTTTTAACTATAAGGTGTCATTGCGTTAAACACGTACAGGTGTTCACGTTTACCCACAAAGTGTTGCCAAGTGCACTGGAGCATCCATAGCTATATAAATGGTTGCCATCAGAATCTAAGTGGACAATAGAGGCTTTTCGAGCCAACTGTTGTGCGTCAGATTTTGTGAGATATGGGGAAGCGGTGGCACCAAGTAGGTCTGCGCAGTTGGCTGCTTGGTCAGATCAGATCGGGACAGCTGGCTGTTTTGTTACCGGATCAAAGCCAGCCGGGGATGTTGCCATTCTACATCCCGGTCACTTCACAGCAATCGTCGATTAACGTTTTCAACCCTAGTCATCCTGAAGACTCCTGGAAACTTGTCTACCTAATTTTCCCTATGATATGCGATAGCCCGCAAAGGCATTAATTACAAGCTCTTACCATGGCACCAGAAATCTTGCACGCCTTGCATGCCGCCAGCACCTGGCAGCTCTAGCTCAGCTACTAGAACACACGGATAGCTCGCAATGGCAATGTTAGCTCCACATCGCATGCAGAATTCAGGTGGGACTTGAGTTAATCTTGCCAATGGTCCTTGAAATGTGAAGGCAGGAACCGGCATGCAACTGTGACCCCGTGACCCAGTTCAGAGTGATCGGTCCGTCACAACGGTGCTTCGTGACCCATTTCAGAGTGATTGGTCGGTCACGAAGGTGACTCAATGACCCATTTCAGAGTGATCGGTCAGTCACAACGGTGACATAGTGACCTATTTCAGAGTGATCGGTCCGTCACAACGGTGCCCCCGTGACCCATTTGGTTGGTTATTGGTTTTACGACACGTGGACCGTTGAGTCATATAGCGTCGTCAATCTCTCACGCCGATTGGTTGCGGGCGAAGAGTAGCGACAGGTGAGATTCGAACCCACAATCTTTCGATTGTGAGACGAGCATCTTACCCCTAGACCACTCGTCCCCCCGTGACCCATGTTCAGAGTGATCAGTCCGTCAGAACGGTGCCCCGTGACCCATTTCAGAGTGATCGGTCCGTCACCACGGTGGCCCCGTGACCCATTTCAGAGTGATCGGTCCGTCACGATGCGACTGGAAGTGCCAACGTTTGGCGAGAAACCCCCGTAACGTAGCAGGCTGCTGCGTTGGTGCGGCCAGCCTGGCGGCAGCCTGGCGGCAGCCTGGCGGCAGCCTGGCAGTAGCCTGGCGGAAGCCTGGCGGAAGCCTGGCAGCAGCCTGGCATCCTAGGTTAGAGACAGTCAGGAGCAAGACCTACGACCTACACCGCACAGCTGTTGTGGCACGTGCGACCACAACGAGTGTACACTCCGAGTGTGTGTTCACAAGTGTACACTCATTCAGGCACTGAGCCGACATGGAGTTGAAGTTGAAGTAGAGTTGAAGATTAGAGGTGAGGTGACCAGCTGGCAGCCCGTACACCAGCTGACAGTCTGTACACCAGCTGACAGCCCGTACACCAGCTGACAGCCCGTACACCAGCTGACAGTCTGTACACCAGCTGACAGTCTGTACACCAGCTGACAGCCCGTACCAGCCGTGTCTGCCGCACCACCGCCGGGGAGATGTACACGCCGCGCCGCCCAGACAGGGAATCCCGCGCCGAGGTGGCGGTCGCGTGACCGGATTCAAGGTCGCGCTGTTGCAGACCATACGAGTGGTGGCGAAAACCGCGCGAAATGCTTGCAAAATGGCGGTCGTAAAATTCGAGCCGAACTGATGGGTTTGGAGAGGGGAGCGCAGGGAGGAGTCTAAGAAGTTTTGAGTGGGGGTCGTGTGCATTTGGCTACTGCTGCTGCCATTGCCACCGACCAACTAACTCGGACCCCAGCACTAACGCTAAAGCAACCGGAAAGTGCCGTGACTGCGGGCTCAGGGCCGTGACAGAGAGCCGCGGCCCCGCAGCTAACATGGTAGACGACTTTCCAGGGTAGAGAGACGTCAGCTGACCACTTTCAGTACAGCATGTGGTTGCGCTACTCGCCAATTTCTGACCGCGAGAAACTCGGAATTCCCGTTTACCAAATGTTTCAACATGCTAAAAAAGAGATTGCAATAAAGCACTGTGGTAAGCCTCGACGCCAATCGCGAATTTAGCTGTCAACCGAATATAGGACACTTGAATACTGTGGGGTGGTGGGTGGTGGTGGTGGTTGGTAATGGTGGGTGGTGGCGGTGTGTGGTGGGTGGTAACTCTCTTATTCCTGCTGGTAAGTAGATTCCACATAAATAGAAGGAATGGAGGAGTGGGAACACAGGAGTCTCCGGAATATCTGACTTTCTTGCACTGTAGAAATATTCTCATCATAAATTCGTACTATTTTGTGTAATTACCTCACTCTGGGCGGTAGGGACACTGCATGGACACATAGTCATCCAATTTTCCTGAGTTTGCCGTTGTATAGCATCAATCAAGCACGCTTAGTTTGACTTGGCGCACTTAACAATACAGTCAGCTAACGCACTTAGCTAGGACACTGAGCGAT
This sequence comes from Ashinkailepas kermadecensis, assembly GCA_034440615.1. NCBI lineage: Eukaryota > Metazoa > Arthropoda > Thecostraca > Neolepadidae > Ashinkailepas > Ashinkailepas kermadecensis. The sequence continues at coordinate 23,470 of JAOTOM010001672.1, read as the reverse complement.
CCATGGCTGATGCGGATTATTCAGCAGGCCCATCATACATAGCAGAGGCCTCGCTAAAAACCGCACCCAACGGCAAACAGCTCCTCGACCGACTGACAAACAGCTCCTCGACCGACTGACAAACAGCTCCTCGACCGACTGACAAATAGCTCCTCGACCGACTGACAAACAGCTCCTCGACCGACTGACAAACAGCTCCTCGACCGACTGACACAGTGATGCTGCAGTCAAAGGAGGGTTTGCCAGGCGGCGGATGAGCTACTAGTTTTCAGGACGCTCCAATGCAGCCCAGCCGCCCAGAAGCACGTGCATGTCGTGGCGTGCTGCTTCTGGGATCCAATGAATCGGATCACATGCACAATGACGTCGGCTGTGTTTGGTGATCGTGTGTCACTTGCAAGGCTCTCGGTTACTGACGATATCGTGACGCAGTGGCGGGGGGCGCATCGACCATGGTAGATCATTTAGCATGTGACACAGTGGCGTGTATAATGTTCTCGGAACATTATGTACTCAGTACACCAGCACTCAGCTGCTGGTTGATCTCCAGGGACACAGGGTGTCAAGGTGAACGGACAACAGTTTTGGGCGTATGCTTGCTGCATTTATAAACAGCAGCTGAACACCCAAGTGAACCACTGAAATTCACAGCAATACATTGAATTGTAATCGACATAGCATCAAATTTAAAGTTGCCTGCAGTAATGGCATCTGGTAAAAGATGATGGAGGCGCAGCAAAGGTGAACGCTTAATTCACACCAATGCCCATCGTAAATAGCTTGCATCGCCCATTAGTGAGTTGCCTATCACATCCCATTGTATCTGCGTTCCAGCCGTTTCCGCATCCTTGTCCGCCCGCTTCTCCCCTCTCGCTCTCGTTCCATCCATCCGGTTCTCTTCTTACCTTTCCTGCTCTTTCCTTCTCTGCTCTCTGCCATTCCTTCTCTGCTCTCTACCATTCCTTCTCCTACTCACTTATCCACTCCAGCAGCAATAGCCGACTCCCTGATAGACAAAGTGACACCGCCTGGCCATTCGCAAACCGGCACACACCTCCGTCGCGCCGTCGTTGTAGAGCATCTGGAAGAGGCTGATGCTGAAGTTGTGCGAGCCGCTGATGTAGATGTTGGCGTTGTTGGTGGCGTTGATGACGGTGTCATTCTCTGTGAGGCACTGGCTCAGCGATCCGGTCACCGCCCCCAGCAGCAGGACGACGCTCAACAGCGGCTGCATCGTGTCTGCACAATCTGCAACACAGACGCTCGCTCAGCGGTCTGCGGGTGTAGTCATCAACAGCAGTGTGGACATCAACAGCAGCTATGTAGGTACGGTGGGACGCGAGTATGAGGATCCACAACAGAGGTACACGGTCAGCGGTCTGCGGGCGTGAACAGGCAGCTATGTCGGTACGGTGGGACGCGAGTATGAGGATCCACAACAGAGGTATACGGTCAGCGGTCTGCGGGCGTGAACATCAACAGCAGCTATGTTGGTACGGTGGGACGCGAGTACGAGAATCCACAACACAGATGTTCGTTCAGCGGTCTGCGGGTGCAGACATCAACAGCAGCTATGTTGGTACGGTGGGACGCGAGTACGAGGATCCACAACACAGACGCAGACTATCGGAGACTTGCTCAGAGACTCAGCTAGGTTTGCCATAAGCGGAAAGTCAATGGCAAACTTGTGGTCACGTTCCATTCGGGGATGGTGGGATTCGCGCTTCACAAACTCAACACTGTTTCTGCTGAGAGGATGGTGGAGGGAAGAAGTAGACTGACAAACTGGCCCCCAGTCGACCACACCAGAAATCTGACCTGACACCTGACCTGACACCTGACCTGACACCTGACCTGATACCTGACCAGACAACTTACCAGACACCTGACCAGTCACCTGACCAGTCACCTGACCTGACACCTGACCTGACACCTGTCACGAACCTTACCAGACACCTGAGCTAACATGCTCATCATCACTTGAAGAATGCAGAAGCCTAATCTGCCAGATGTGCAGCTCAGGACCAGGTCGGGATCGTGTGCTGCATGTGGCCAGTCCATTCTCGCAATGGCTCTCCGGAGAAAATTCGCTCCGTCCAATATTGAACTGAGTCGGATTCAGCCGGGTTTACGAGGCGGGACAAAGCATCTCAGACAGAAGAAAGAAACTATCAAACTGAAAGTGATCTTAACCGCATTTACCCTCCGTCCTTGCTCTTAGAATGGACAGTACCATATAACATTAGATTATAATGCACTAAGCATGAAACTTTTACATTGTTCAATTATTGATGTAATATTTTTAAAGCGAGGTGCGAGTGAAAAATTGGTCCGGTATTACAAATATGTGTGTTCGTCATATCACATAGCATATATAATTGAAGATGCAAACACAGCCTTACAGGATGTGTCTCACCAAGTTATTTTGTATCATTCCAGGCAAACAATTGCCCTGATGAAGCCCATGAGCCCATGACTAAGTCTGTCCTTCAACAATTTGGAGGAGCAAGAAGCCATTATGTAAGGCAGGTGGCTTTAAGTGTAAAATAGCAGACGTGGATCCAGCGTCCAGCGGGGTGTATCAACAGAGCGTGTGCCACTTATTCCGGGATAATTTTGTGTTTTGCTACGGTATGTGGCCGGGAAATGACCAAAATTCCACTTTTTTAGTGACACTCCCTCCCCTTATGTCACATTCTAGGTCTGCGCCCGACTATTCTGCTTGGAGAACTTGGGTCTTGATAGATAAAGAGCAAGCTGCAAGCAAGCAAGCAAGCTCAAAGCTCAATTAGGTTGTAAGCTATTTGAACTTTAGGGCACACCTCACGCCGTAGCTGAAAGCTCAGGAAGATACATGACTCACATATGCGTTAATAGGCAGGTATATTTGCATGGCAATGCTATAAAGAACGATTCAGGTTGGGGGCTTTAGGGCGCCAACGATTCAGGTTGAATGCCATTGTTTTATCATAGGCAACTCCAGCAGGCTGTATTTTGAAAAGTGCAATGTTCCCAAAATCCTGGCGGGTGCAGATTATGTTTGATCACGATGTATGGGCTATTCAGGAAGTGCGAAGGACAAGATTAGAAATGGACAAAACTACAAATGGACAATATTTCAAATGGACGAATTACGAATAAGGCTGTCGAGCGTTGGTAGGAATGCGCTACGCAGCTTCCCTGGGTGTTTGTGGACTCACAAGCAGGCTTGTGGGTGCGCACATTTGGTTCCCGCGTGCGTGTGCATCCACAACGATACGGTTCGGGGAAGAGCCGAACAGATTATTCTACGAGAGCGAACAGTCAGTGATATCATAACTTCCGGTCGGGGAATGCCGATATGAATCGCTGGACCGTGCAGCAAAACAATGCGTGGTGGTGGCCACAGCGTAACCGAAACGGTCCACGGCTCCGGCTCACTGCCAGACGGTGACCTTGGGCTCCAGCAGCGCCGAAATTACCCCCGGTACGTCGCACCATGCAGCCTCGGAGGGGAGCGTGTTCCACCCCCGCACGCCGGCTGCTTGTGATGGAGCGCAGACGCGAGTTGGCGGGACGCGGAGGGGGACCCCTGATCCTGATGCTACGTCACTGGATATCGTCATAACGCTGAGCTGACTCAGCGACTGCTTGCGCATACGTGGTCGAGGAAAACTTTCCGGCCTATATTTACGCATCGACTTTAACTGGATCCTGACGACTGCGCTGGATTTTCCACCAGTACGTGATCGAGTGTTTTACGTGTGTTACAAATGTTTCATTCGAGCTTCCTTCTGTTCGGCTACGCCCACCGGCATTTGGCTCCGCTTGGATATCAGTTGGTTGGCATCAACACCATATCACAGCCAGGGGCTCTAAGCATGCTGCTCTGGGACGTCTATAAATATGAACTATGTGAAAATGGATCATGGTGGACTACATGAAGACTACACGCACACGCACACGCACGCACACGCACACACACACACACACAAACACACACACACATTATATACATATATATATATACATAATATATATATATATATATATCTATATATATATATATATATATATAATTTATATTCATGGATCATGGAAAACAAACACTGCATTCGCTCCGATGGGTGTAATCCATACGGGGCATAACAGCTGGGTTATTAGCCGGGAATTAACTTCCAGGAACCTTCAACGTCTCTTCTTCCAAGTGAGTTTACATGCGATGCCAAATGCCTCGCAGGCGAAGCTTCTTAACAGACTGTATTACCCGCCCTGGAACCATGCTTCTGAAGCCATGGCAGCTAACAATTGAACTTAAAGTACAACACTTTATCAATGCCAGTAAAAGCATGGAATCCGCACCACGGCTGGGGTGGCAGGGGCTTCTAGAACAGATTCGCCAACAGTTGCATGCTTGCAACTACACCTGGAAGCGTTGCAAAGACAATGGACTAAAATACCCTAATAACCTCAGTGTGTTTTTTCCGGGGGTAAGTCATGTCGGGGCACCTCCCACGCAGTGTCCCGAGACAAGAGCCGCGTGACGGCGTTCACACGCATGCAACTCACGAAACGTCAGCCTACCTCGTCGAACTCTTGGATCCGTGGCAGTGCGGTCATGCACGTGAAGCACGAAGATCGTGGTCTGGCGACACCGAAACGCTATCGAAAGCGTTCCGCGTTTCTGCTGTGTCACGCGGATCACCGCGCGTGGCCTGGCAGCGCTGCGTTGCCACCGAAACCGTTCCCCCGGTTTCCGCCGTGGCACGTGGCCAGGAAGAGACAACGGTGAAGGGCGTGGCGACCATCGGCGATGCCGGGTGTCACTGATGTGACTAGCAACAGTTGTGGGCATTTCACGGAGAAAAGTGGTTCACCTCGAGGACAGTTGTATTCTGAACTGGACGAATCTGTGCGAAATTTGGGTGGATCTTCGTGCACATTTGGGAGAGGCGAGGCCTATAAGAACACCTCCCCCCCCCCTCGCAAAGCGGACGGCTGGCTTCGCTGGTGGATTACTGATGATGATGCGATTATTCTCATGTTGTTCGAGCGGAAGACACCTTCGACCAGCCGGAGCGAGTTTAATTCCAAGAGCAAGTGCACTTCGGACAGAGCCCTGTGCCGAATTAAGTACTGCCCAGCTCAGTGCCTTTTTAGGCACCGGACTAGTCACAATCTAGCCGACTCTGGGCCGACTCCGAGGCGACTCCGAATGGACTCCAAGCAGACTCCGAGGCGACTCCCAGCCGACAGCGAACCGACAGCGAGATGACAGCGGGCCGACAGCGGGCCGACAGCGGGCCGACAGCGGGCTGACAGCGGGCTGACAGCGGGCTGACAGCGGGCTGACAGCGGGCCGACAGCGGGCCGACAGCGGGCAGACAGCGGGCCGACAGCGGGCCGACAGCGAGCCAACAGCGGGCCGACAGCGGGCCGACAGCGGGCCGACAGCGAGCCGACAGCGGGCCGACAGCGGGCTGACAGCGGGCTGACAGCGGGCCGACAGCGGGCCGACTTCAAACGACGTGGAAAAGGGTAAGCTGTGGATGCCGACCCGCAGCACCCACCTGCAGCCGACGGCGCCTACTGGTCGTCGCGACGTGCAAGAGCATCGACTTAAGCAGTCACTATAGCCGCACAGTCGATCAATCGTTGAATCCGATCGGATCACTGCGCTGTGAAGAGGCACTACGAAGTGGGTGCACCGTCATATGACCCTGCTGCAATTCTTGGACTGCAGCACTGGCCTCAGCTGCAACCCTGCAGCCAACTGGGAGTCCAGGAGGACTGGCTGCAAGGCGAAGCACCACCAACGTACCGGTTGTCAGAGTCGTCGTGATGTTTCCGACACATAGTTTCAGGGGCATGCATTCCAACTCCGGATTTCGATCTGTTCACTGTCCGAGGTCAAGTCATTCAGCCACCGGGCCATACAGGCGTCCGTCTCATCTTCAGTGATTCCAGCTAAGGCTGGATATCTTTCACCAAGCCAGGGGGACCAAGTCCTTATTTTCAGGCCAGATTTTCAGATTGAAAAGGGAAAACGACAACTTAGCATTAGCAGGGTGTCAAACCAGGGTGGCCCGGACCCCTGACCTACCCGGGATCTCCACCCATGATTCCAGCTGTGTTCTCACAGCACACAGTTCGCACTCGGAACCACAGAAGCCAGAGTCAGTGGCATGCCCGCTGACCATTTTGTCTGGCCACAGGATGAAGCATAGACAGGATCCGGCCATCTGAAATGTGTGCCGCCACCGAAAGGCACCGCTTGTCCAGCGCGGCGGCTGCAACACTGAGCGGCTGCACACCCCGCATAAGCCGGACGCCGCCACCCCTGGCCTCTGCGCACTAATCTGTCTGCAATGCAACACGTGGCTGAAAATGCTACGAATGTCATCAGCGGTTGGCGGAACGCTACCGACACATGCGCGTGAGTTGGCAGCCAACCCTGCACCTGCACTTTCCAGCGATTCAGTGACACGATTCACCTCAGCTTCACACCGATCATCAGCATCGCGACAGAATGCTCGAGAGTGTGAAGCTTCGCGATACGGGTTTATCTGTAACGTAGCGAATGGCCGAAAGAAAGCTCGCTCGGCACGCTTGGCTCTAAACGCTCGACGGAGATCCAGGTCGCGAACGCGAGGTGGAAGCCGGAACGCTGCCGCACCAACCCCATCTGCCGACACGGGCAGCGACCGCCCGCCAGAGGTGCAGACCATCAATGTTTATCTTGCATATGCACCCACCCGTAGATGAGAGCGAGGCCCAAGGTCTAGAAACTAAGTGGTGGCGGTGGCGGATTTGTGTTTTAGAGCGCATCGAATGCGCTGGTCATTTTGCGTCCATCTAGAAACTAAGTGAAATTTGAGTGAGCAGAATCCACTCATTTTAAATTGTTGCTGACCCAGCGATTCTAATAAAACCGAGACAATGGTCAGTGATATCACCAACTTAGCAAGCGGTCGGATGGGAGTTAAACTGACCCTCCCACTCACGTTGTTCGCAACAACCAAAAGCATTGCGGCCCTGTACACCGCAAAACAAAATCACGATTGCTGTTTGCAATTCAATAGCAGATCGTTTGAGAGCAACGTTGTCTCCAAGCCAATAACACAGTTGCTGAGCTGGGCTAGGTTACAGCCAGTCCATCGGTTCTGAAAAGCTCCGTTTTTAGGACAACTTTCTATGTATTGCTAACCATTTAGTACTTGAGATACACAAATTTCATCCACCGTTGGGTTTATAATTGACCGAGGAAAAAAAAAAAAAAAGAATTTGATGACCGTTCACGCCATGAGGTCAGGTCAGGTCGTGTCGTGTCGTCGTGTCGTCAGGTCAGGTCGTGGCCAAAGCTTCAACTTTGCAGTTTCGCTTGAGACTTCTAATTTAAGTGTTTCAGCCAAAAACTGAACGAAATGCGTTTATGCTTGTTGCATGCAAAGCATTTACACAAGAACTCAACTGGTCAAAAGGCGAATTACAAGTGAAAGCTTTGACGGAATATTTCGTAGTATATGATCGATGATGTAGTATGTGATGGATGATGTAGTATATGATGGATGATGCAACGTGCAATTTGTACTATTTTATACGTCGATAGAATGTGCCAGCAGGTTGCATTCGAATATCAAGTTTACATGCGATTAGTGGTTGTACCACCGAAATAACATATAATGCTTTGTTTAAAGCTTACCGTTGAAAGGAAGGTAAGCTATAAACAAACGGAATATATATGATGGACCACATTGTCTTCTTCCAGTGCACAGAGCTTCCGATGAGTATCAGGTCAAATCATCGAGATATGACCTGTGAGTTTTACTGGGGTACCCGCTCAGTAGCGGTCCGACCGATAGAATTATAAAACATTATAGAAAACATTACAATAGAAAGATATATAAAATAGATAGAATATAATATATTTCAATAGATAGAAAACATTATGCTTGTTCAATGAATTTCTGCAAACCGAGCGTGCAATATGTTTTAGATGACCAGCTGCGGGCCACCACAGTTTCACGTCTTCAAAGTCATCTAATGTGACTGAACTGAGATGACCTTGAATGACGATAGTTAGTTTTAGTATTGAAAGCATACTCTAATTTACTCCAGTAGAGTTGCTCTGAGATCATTGACATTGGCCAACCTTAGCGCTGGGATGGTCGTTCTAAATATATTTAATCGCAAGAAACGTTTCCTGCTTTTTTTTCCAGTTCGGCATCCAAATGTACCATTTAACTTAATACTCGCACGTCCGGCGGTCCGCGCCAACTTCGCATGTCCGGGGGGGTGGGCAGATGTCTGCCCCCCCTAAAATCTCGAGAACTATGCTAGGTAGCGACAAACGGAAAACGGCTTTGGATAGCTGGTGACAAGCTCTATCGCAAGTATTTCGGTCATTTTCTCGCTCAGGTCTATATTTAGGTCGCTCAGGTCTATATTTAGGTCGCTGGGTCATCATATGTCAAATTCAAATTCAAATTCAAACCCTCAGATATTGGCACATATCTCAGGACCTGTAACAGATAGAAACAAACTGCAAATGCTATTCGACAGCCCTTGAAATGTGCTATCGACATACGCTGTGTAATTTAAGGTCAGGTCAACAGATGGGTCACCGAAACAATGACCTCAGGTCAAGGCCATGGGGTAGAGTAGGGAGGTCATGTAATATATCAATCGACACGTCTTGGCGATACAAGCACAATGACGGTAATTTCAGCCTTCTAGCTCAATGCATTGCGATATAATGCGCAGAAATGTGCTAGTGATTTCAGGTGACCTCAGCTGACCTTGGTGGGGCCACTGAGCAAAAATGTCAGCGATAGCATTGCGAATAGCTTCCAACTACACGCCATAACGGTTGGAGGTCATTCCGAGAGCAAATATATAACCAGGAAACATTTGTATATTTTTCCATAGGCCTATAATGGGTAAGCCATGGCCACGACCTGACCTCAAGTCAACGCTACGAAAAAACCGTGATATACATATCATAGACCCTGATAAGATCATGACGTGATATAAGTTTGAAATCAATCGCCCAATTATTGTGGGAGTGATGCCACCTAGATCTCGGAGGGACGTTTGGTCACTTCGCCTGACCTGGTGACCTGACTTGAGATGACCCAGGGTCAAAAATTTCTGAGGATATGCAGAAAAGACCACTGAGCAGCCGTGCTAGGTCTGGCCTTGCTAACCCGATTAGTATGGCGGAAAAGTAGGAAAACCCGCAGGGGGGGGGGGCGGATATCCGCCCCCCCCCCCAGACTTGCGCGGGTTAATAGAACAAATAATATGAGGATGCACAACACTACAGGCAGATGAGGTATGGCGACCAAAGTTGAATATAGGACAACATGTCATCACAATAAGTTGTCAATTGTCAACATAGATATATCACAATGAGCAGAATATAATTATCTACAATACTCCTACGTAAAAATTAGCGATATCCAATACATATTTCGCGTAAGTAGCAAAACAGAAGAAGCAAAACACATCGCAAAATCGCAGAATACGAGGCCTTCGACATCATTTGACCTCGAACGTCATGACCTAGAAACGTCGAAACTACGTATCAGAGAGCTACGCTGCAATTGGCACGCCGCCTACCCTGTCAATGTCTCCGCTCTAGCTCTGTTGGTGTACGATATCTCCGGGAGGGGGGGATTGTCCAGCAATTGGCACGCCGCCTACCCTGTCAATGTCTCCTCTCTAGCTCTGTTGGTGCACGATATCTCCGGGAGGGGGGGATTGTCCAGCAATTGGCACGCCGCCTACCCTGTCAATGTCGCCGTTCTAGCTCTGTTGGTGTACGATATCTCCGGGAGGGGGGTTGTCCAGCAATTGGCACGCCGCCTACCCTGTCAATGTCGCCGCTCTAGCTCTGTTGGTGTACGATATCTCCGGGAGGGGGGGATTGTCCAGCAATTGGCACGCCGCCTACCCTGTCAATGTCGCCGCTCTAGCTCTGTTGGTGTACGATATCTCCGGGAGGGGGGGGATTGTCCAGCAATTGGCACGCCGCCTACCCTGTCAATGTCTCCGCCCTAGCTCTGTTGGTGTGCGATATCTCCGGGAGGGGGAGGGGAGGATTGTCCAACAGATTGCGTTGCGATTCGCCATTCATGCGACGGCGTGCTAGCCTGATCTGGGCTGTTGCTTATGCATCACTATGTAACTTATCGTACTTTGTGGACATCGCAAAGTACCAAGCAACATCCCGGTGAGTATGCTAAGTGTTTATCACTTACAGTTTGGTCACAATTTACATTTTGATTGGAGACTCCTCGATTTTCGTCAAGTCTGATCTTTGACTCAACCTGCATGGTCAACCAATAATCCAAAGCATACAAATCGGCTCTCAATTGCGGGATTCTCCCACGAGCAACATACCTATATTTGTCGTTTTGCTTTGCCGGCAAGCTTCTCTCTTAAACCCCAGGTGATCACCATAAGCACCGTATGCACTGGGGCAGGCGGTAAAATTCCGTGCAGGCGCCAAGGTCAAAGGTACCAACATACAAAATACAGCGCTGCAGGACTGCGCCTGGCGGACGCTGCTCTTTGTATCCAACATGTGCCGGCTGCTAAATCGAATTGCCACAACCCTCTAATTCCGGGGATGAACGTGACAGTGATGCTGTTTGGCTGTGATCTCCGGCTTCTCATTCGCACACAGAATCAGTTGAGATTAGCTAGCACTGGTACAGAATAGTTCGCCATTGTACAGTGCTCAATGATCACTACTCAGTGATCACGCACTTATACCCGGGGTGACATACTTGTGCCAGGAGCGAATTCCATGCCACTATACATCCAGCTATTTTTCCGTTGGTCCTAATTAATAACTTCCTGTCGATAGTCTCGTTAATGAGAAACCCGAGTGACAGAACAATGTGCTCAGCCTTGCCCTGCTGAATAAGATAAGAAATCAGTCGTGCAACGAGATACCATCACACGCACTCACGGCACTTGTCCCCGTTATGCCATCCCGAGATGTGCCATCCCGATGTGCCATCCCGAGATGTGGCACGAGGTTTCGCAATCGTAATTCGTTGCTGAAGACTGGTCTCCGGAGCCTCTGGCGGAATTGCGATGTGTAAAAGCTTTGCTACTACTGGCTGGCTAAGGATTGCATAGTTGGGCCAGACACACGCAAATAATCCCGAAAGTGGCTGCTGTCGAGTGGTGTCCATAATCACGTCGTTCCCAGTAATCCGATTCTCCACTGGCCCTCACTTCTTCCGCGCAAGTTCTCATACAGCTGAACTGCAAGCGAGTCAGCAGCTCCCAAAGAAGCTTCAATCAACACAGGTCAGGTGCAATGCCACTTCAATGCCTGACTGGCTGTCACGTGATGGCCGTCACGTGACGCTATGGCGGCCCGGCCGTCGTCTGGTGGTGGCCGGGCTCTGGCTGGTCCGGCCCTGCACTGACGCTCTAGTCCGCAGCGTAAACACGCCAGCCGGGCCTGGTGCCGGCTGTCGGCAGCCGTGACGGCGGCTCTGTTCCGTGTCAGCGACGTCCTCGGCGCGGCGGACCTTGACCCGTCCGCCGGCCTGGAACAGCCTGGGCTGGACTGGAGACTGGTCTGGACTGAACCAAGGTCAGGTCCCGGCAGGACCGAGGACGGGTCTTGGCTGGACTGAGGGCAAGTCTCAGCTGGAACGGGGACAGGTCTGGGCGGGACTGAATGCACGTCTGGGCCGGATTGAAGACATATCTAGACCGAAGGAAAGTCTGAACCTGGCTGCAGACGGATGAGGTGCTTTCTGAGAGCGCATCTAACCTTAGGCTAAATATGGGTCCTGATAGCACGCAAATGGAGCACAAGAACAAACGTTGTCCTGGGTTGGGAACAATCGTCTGATCGCACGGAGATCGAAATTAGGCATGCATTGCAGACACATCAAGACGTTGAGGTCGCCAGTTTTTCTTTCAACTGACCGCGGCTTTGTGGCAAGGAGGCTGAGGAATATCTGTCGGTCAGAATTAAGGACGGCTGTTTCCCAGCCTGCGTGCCACTACCGGATGTGGTGACTAAGACCCGGATTGAGGACGACAGGTTCGAGAAGGGCCATGTCGGAGGCCATTACTTCTTAATGCATTGTTCAGGCGGTCCTTGAGCCACCACCCGGGTGATGTTGTACAGGTGGTCCTTGAGCCACAGTTCGGGTTATGTTGTCCAGGCGGTCCTTGAGCCACAGCTCGGGAGATGTTGTCCAGGTGGTCCTTGAGCCACAGCCCGGGTCCGAGAAAGCTCGTTACTGGACATTGGCATTGGATTTGAAGGTTGAGAGGTGCCGGTCAGCACAGAGGTCATGTCAGTGAGAGGGTCAGGTGGGGGTTACTTTTAAGTCAGCATAGAAATAAAGACAGGCCGATGCTCGGATGCACAGCGTTGAACAAAATGCATACAAATGTTCATCTTGTGCCGAGCTTTGGAGTCGTAACATCGTGAAACCTGAGAGAGTTATCAGGACCTGGCAGAGGGAGTGTCAAATGTTCATCTTGTGCCGAGCTTTGGAGTCGTAACATCGTGAAACCTGAGAGAGTTATCAGGACCTGGCAGAGTGAGTGTCATGTATGTGGTATGCATAAGCAAAGTTATAGGTCAAGTTTTGTCTTCATTCATGGTCAAGCTGTTGACCGTGAAGAAGACAGCCATCATCTCGCCTGGTTTCCAGTACCCTACTAACCCATATAATCCTACGTTTCCGAATATAGCTGCAGATGCTTGACATCTAAGTAGCGATGCGAACCTACGCGAATGTAGTGAGTCAGCAGATGTATTTTTTTCCTGGAGGGATAGACAGACTTTTAAAAACATGCCCGGTTCTGCTACCTCACCGGAAGAGTTAGGCGATGTGGCGATAACGAAGCCAAGTGGCCCGGCCGGTACACGACTGCCAGCGAGGAGGTTCCGACCCTCGCACCTGGCGTCACTCGCTCCGCACGACGGCCGGGTCAAGGTCACCCCAGTTCCCGTCGCGCCGGCCGCCGCGCGTGTCACCGTCCCGGATCTCGGCCTCGGCCGCCGACACCCCCCCCCCCCCTCCCCCCACACACACACCCACATATCGTCAGCTGGTTTCAACACTGGGCCAGATCGGGAGCGCGAGATCGAGCCGGGTGGCCGGCCGGGCGAAGAGACCGCCGGTGCTTTCTCTTTCGGTCCTTTCACCGGCGGCGCGGGGTGGCGTCGGCTCCGCCGCCGCCGACGCCACCCCGCGCTTTCACCGCCACCTCTTCCAGAAGACGTGGACTCCGTGGTCGGGCGGCCGGCGGCGGCCAGCTGATGCGTGAAGCAGAGCAGCCGGGCGGGTCCGGCGGTGATGAGCCGCCGCCCTCCGGATGGCCACCATGGCCATCAGATTTCCTGGTCGCACCGACCTCGAATACACGCGGGGAAGCCTTGAATCCACCCGCCACCGAAAAATGCGGGTACTTTTCACGGATGCGGGCGTGACAAACCGGATGTTACCCTCAGACTCATGGGAACATTTGCATAGGTGGATGTGCCGACGCATAGGAGCGCCTGATGTTGAAATTATCGGCTTCTATTTCGGCGGTTCTGATGCAATGGGCACCTTACAAAATGGGCACCTTACAATGGGCACTTTACAATGGGCACCTTACAATGGACACCTTACAATGGGCACCTTACAATGGGCACCTTACACAGGCGTGGGCATAACCAGGTGTGCCCTCAGGAGCCGTCATTTCTGCCCAGTTCTCCAGCGAATACATTAGCGGAGACACTCCCGTGGTAGATGATTCGACAGTTCGGACCAGGGAGAGGGTGAATCCGACCGGGACTGCTTCAGTTTCCTGGGTATGAACCATCGAGTGCAGCACTGCCACACGCCAGATCCGAGACGGAGCCGTTCCGAGAGGCCGCTGCAGGCACGCGCCGCAGCCGACCACGCCATCGAGTGGCTGGCCCACGTCAACGACAGAAACCGGCTGAAGCTGAGAAGACTCTGCTAAAGACGTTGCTGCTGTTGCTCGAGGGAAGACGAGACCGGGAACAACTGGACTCGGAACTTGTGACAACATGCCACACTTGGACCACTGCGTGGTCGGGCCAAATGTGTCACATTACTGCCTCCTGTGCAGCCTCGTCTTGAACTTTGAAGACGAGACTGGGCAAGGCTGGACTCTGAACTTCCGCTCCCATGCTAGACTTGGACCGCTGCGTGGTCCGGCTAAATGTGCCACATTTCCGCTTTCTGTGCAGCCCCCGTCTGGGGGCTGCTCTTCAGACGCGACATGTTTGTTTTATTTCAAGGCAGTGCTACAGCTGTAGGGGCCGGACACTGTTCTACCCCGGCAGCATCTGCCAACAGAATACGCAACTGGCTGGCCGAGGCGGAAGGAGTGAAGGTCAGCGTAGTCTCTCCTTGATTATGTTGTAAACTGCGCACTGTCGACACTGGACAGCTGCACTGCTCGACGGGATGGTCACTGTAATGTTGCTTCACCGCTCGACTGGATGGTCACTGTAATGTTTCACTGATCGACTGGATGGCCACTGTATTGCTTCACTGCTCGACTGGATGGTCACTGCAATGCCGCTTCACTGCCCGACTGGATAGTCACTGCAATGTTGCTTCACTGCTCTACTGGATGGCCACTGTAATGTTGCTTCACTGCTGACAGCTGCCTCTGCTGACCTGTAACGCGCTGGACCACGCGCAAGAGCGTGAGCCGCAGCAGCACGAGTGCGCTTGCCGGCCACCGGTCATCTGGTGTATGTCTGTGATTCGCGTGTCGCTGGTCGCCGGCGAAGTGTGCAGCGAGTTAGCACGACGCCCAGATGTGCCACGGCAGGCCACTTCGAGCCGCACTGTCGACGGCCTAGTATCGCCGGCAGCGAGACAAGCTGCCGCCGTCGGCCCAGGCCGACCACCGAGCCCGACAGTGGAGCAACACTGCCGTCCTCTTATTGTAAGCCATCCAGCAGTGAAGCAACACTGCCACCGTCTTAGCGCAAACCATCCAGCGGCGAAGCAACACCGACATCGTCCAAACGCAAACCATCCAGCGGCGAAGAAACACCGACATCGTCTTAATGCAAACCAACATAGTCTTAAAGCAGTGAAGCAACACTGGCACCGTCTTGACGCAAACCATCCAGTGGTAAGACCGCACCGTCTTGACGCAAACCATCCAGTGGTGAAGAACACGGCACCGTCTTGACGCAAACCATCCAGCAGTGAAGCAACACTGTCATCGTCTTGACGCAAACCATCCAGCAGTGAAGCAACACTGTCATCGTCTTGACGCAAACCATCCAGCAGTGAAGCAACACTGTCATCGTCTTGACGCAAACCATCCAGCAGTGAAGCAACACTGTCACCGTCTTGACGCAAACCATCCAGCAGTGAAGCAACACTGTCATCGTCTTGACGCAAACCATCCAGCAGTGAAGCAACACTGTCATCGTCTTGACGCAAACCATCCAGCAGTGAAGCAACACTGGCACCGTCTTGACGCAAACCATCCAGCAGTGAAGCAACACTGTCATCGTCTTGACGCAAACCATCCAGTGGTGAAGAAACACTGGCACCGTCTTGACGCAAACCATCCAGCAGTGAAGCAACACTGGCACCGTCTTGACGCAAACCATCCAGCAGTGAAGCAACACTGTCATCGTCTTGACGCAAACCATCCAGCAGTGAAGCAACACTGGCACCGTCTTGACGCAAACCATCCAGCAGTGAAGCAACACTGGCACCGTCTTGACGCAAACCATCCAGCAGTGAAGCAACACAGCCACCGTCCTAGCGCAAACCATCCAGAACGAAGCAACACTGCCATCATCTTGACGCAAACCATCCAGCAGTGAAGCAACACAGCCACCGTCCTAGCGCAAACCATCCAGAACGAAGCAACATTGTCATTGTCTTAACGCAAACCATCCAGCGACGAAGCGACGCCGTCGCAGTGTCGAGTCGAAACCATTCAGCACGGTGATGACAGACAGCAGAAGCCCGGTGCTAGCCACGTGTGTGAACGAGACAGGCGGCGTTCGGATCGGCGCCGGAAAACGCGTCAAGGAAGGCAAACACCTGGACAGCCATTTGTCGATCGGCTTGAGTCCAGCGGCCAAAGCTTGGATCAGCCAACGCGGTCAGCCGTGCCGGACGAAGACGCCAGTTATGTATGCCAATGTCATTGCTGGTGCAACGTCACATGCCGCCCTGCACGTTCCGACAATTGCCGAGCCGACACGGATGTGCCCAGTTGGCAGGGTGTACGGAGCCCGCATGGATTCGTGTCGAAACACTGCGACCATTGCGACACCCATTGCGGTGACGTTTCGCCTGAATCACGCGCAGCCTAGTCTTCGCTGCTCACAGGTCCGTGACGACTCCCCGCCCGCCTCGGCGATGGCTGAAGCTGTCGACTGAAGGCTGCCACGTCACCGCAGCCGCCTCCCCCCCCCCCCGGGACTGCTGAGCCTTCGCCAGAGACCGTCAACGATGCGCGCGGTGTGCCACTCTCCGGTTGGATTAACTAAAATTCCATCTCACGCCGTGCGACGCCCGGTTTCTTCGGGACAACTTTTGACAGATACATTTCATGTGAATGACATTTTGGTAATGGGGATTTTTAAGCACAGCCGGGACTTTTGTGTTTGTAGTTTTGCTGTAGAACAAAAAGCGAAGGTATTCGTCGTTGACTCGCTTTGCTAGGCCAATCCCGGATCACGTGTCGAGGCTACCCGCCAGCGGTCCGTAAGCTCCGCCCACTAACGAGCGGACCGCCGGCCTTGGGCACTCGAGCATCACTGACCCGACTCGGATCGTCGGCATTACCGGCGGACGTGGAAAAGTGCGGACAAGGCTTCGTTCTGATGTACCTGTTTGCCTTTGCCGCGAAAGCGATCCGGTCGCGCGTTTTTCTTTACAGAACATCACGGTTCAATGACAAGTATCTTAGATGTGCAAGCAACACTGATAAACTAAACAAAATAGTTCCAACTGTGTCTGAAATGTCTGTCGTCAAGGTATCATTCCTACGAGTTACGTCACAGGCTATTTTAAAGAAGACTGCATCAAAGGGCTTGAAATGAATAGTAGGAGAGCACAGCGAAAGGTCGCATAGCTGCTGGGAGTATCACCTGGCGCCGCCGTTAATCCCACCTGTCAGCCGGGAGTTCCACTTGGCACCGTCACCAACCCGACCTGCCAACCGAGCCCCTCCAGCCGGCGCGGCCACTCACCTGCGTCTGTGTGGTGACGTCACTGGGTTCCGACAGGCAGCGACACTGTTCTCTCCGTGCCAGTGCGGCGCCGACTGAGGAGGGTCTACGGCGCCGGCCGCTCCGTGTATATACGACAGCGGCCAGCGCCGACCGCCAGCCCGCCGGTGACGTCATCGCTGTCTGGAAATCCACGGCTTCGGCTCTGGCGCAGCAGCGGCAGCTGACGCTGATCGGTAACGACAGCTGACGCGGGTGGATAACGGCAGCTGACGCTGGCGGGTAACAGCAGCTGACGCTGGCGGGTAGCGGCAGCTGACGCTGGTGGATAAGGGCAGCGGATGTTGGCGGGTAACGGCAGTTGATGCTGGAGGGTAACGGCAGTTGATGCTGGCGGGTAACGGCAGCTGACGCTGGAGGGTAACGGTAGTTGATGCTGGCGGGTAGCGGCAGCTGACGCTGGTGGATAAGGGCAGCGGATGTTGGCGGGTAACGGCAGTTGATGCTGGAGGGTAACGGTAGTTGATGCTGGCGGGTAGCGGCAGCTGACGTTGGTGGATAAGGGCAGCGGATGTTGGCGGGTAACGGCAGCTGACGCTGGCGGGTAACGGCAGCTGACGCTGGCGGGTAGCGGCAGCTGACGTTGATTGGTAGCGGAAGCTGAAGCTCATTAGTAACGGCAGATGACAATGACGACAGCTGACAATGAGGGGCGACAACAGCTGACGGTGAACAGTGACAGCAATTGATGCTGACAGCTTCCGACGAACTGAACGGCAGGTAGGGTAGTGGTGTGGCAATACAGTCCAGACGAACTTAAATACATCTTAGAACAGCCAAGGCTGGGAAGGAACCAAGGCTGGAAATACTGTCGAGACGAACTAACAAGCCATATTAGAACAAGCGAGGCTCGAAAGGTCGAATCATAAGGGAAGTCCACAAGGAGAGGATGGCATTATGTCGACCGAGGTCGGGTGGATGTATGTAACCCCACTAAAACAAATTAATTCTTCTTTGCATTGTGAGTGAATGGTACATGCCACAAACCCGATTCAAATGTTCACCCTTGGGTGGTTTCGGAACTACTTTGAAACACGCAGTGGTGTAGTAATCAGGACTTTTATAAGGAGAGGAACAGTGCACATTTACCACTTATTGAAGTAGCAAAATCGGCGTGGAAAAACAAAGTTTTCACTGCCAAGTGCGTACATTTACTCCTACGGCTACTTCGATGCTGGAAATAGCAAAACCAGCTGTGGTGTGTGACTGATAAATTGGATTCACAACGAAAGGGGAACTGCATGTGAGTCCAGATCGACTGGTTTGATAGAAAGGATAAGTGCTCTTAGACAAAAGCATCCTGTTTATATGAATATGATGTGATATGAATATGATGAAATATGCAACAGTATTCAGGTGCACACAGTTCATCGCCCGCTATAATTCAAATCAAGGTTGATTTATCTGCAAACATGTATGCGAATGCCTCGCCATAATGTCAATTTGCATGAATGTAGAGATGACATTGAGCCGGAGGAGACATTCGTGTTGAATTCGAGAGATAACTTGAATCAAACCTTCCCAGTGTGGGTTCAGACACAAGATGCATAGGACAGAAAAGCGTGCTCTTTTTTTTGGTGACAAATTGGTGACAAACAGAACTAACAAAAAAGAACAAAACTTGAAGCAACAAAAAGAAAAGAACAATAAAAGTGGATCGAGTGAAGTCTGATGAGCATCCATGGCGATTTATAGCAGGTTGTCATTCATGTAGACTTCCCTTAATTCGGTGCCAAAGGAAGTATTGCGATGTTGTTCAGTGTCACACAATGCAAGAACACTTATACAACGTGCATGCGGTGTAGATTGTGATCACGACCAAGTGCCATTCGGCCCGATGGGAAAGTTGCGTTAACCGTTATTGAGGACGCTGTGATTCGGCCGGGCCACAATGTCGCCTGTCACCGTCGGGTTCCAGCCAGTCTCAGAGCCGGCGGGTGGGTCACATTGACCTTGACAATGCACACCACCTTTCTTTCACATAGTATAATTTATATATATATATATATATATATATATATATATATATATATATATATATATATATATATATATATATATATATATATATATATATATATATACATATATATATATATATATATATATATATATATATATATATATATATATATATGTATATATATATATATATATATATAATTTAATAGCGTTTAATCATGCCCATCACAATGTTGGACACTGAAAAATCAGAAGACAGAGATATATTCTTGTGGGCTGGGGAAAACCACGCAGTGTGCCAAAATATGCGCGCGTAAAACCCGAACAGCCTAAATGTGGTGTATTAGTTCAGCTGGTTTTAGATATGTCAAGAAGATACCTAAACACCTGAAAAGTATGCTACTAATCCTATCTAGGCATGTGTCGAGAATGTCATTTTGCAGATGTCCAGTGGCGGCTCCAGGAATTTTGATCGGTGTGAGAGCACTTGTTCTGAAGTTCTCCATTTCAACGGATGGAGGTACTTCTTCTACTCGGACGCCATCGGCTGAAAAACTTGTTGAGCGAAGGGGAGGTGCACCCGAGTTCCCTGGCAGTGCGCCTTTTCACAGTCGACAGGGTGTCAGATCTCCGTCGGGAGGCCCACCCGTCAGTCCCCCTGGATCCGCCACTGCAGGTGTCGTGGATGCAACTCCACCCTTGGTTTGCGCAGAACCAACTTTCCCAAATTGTACCTTGCTTAACTTATCATGCAACACCGACGTAATGACTTGGAACATCAACTTTGACGGTGTCCTTCCACCTATGCGTTGACGGGAAGCGTTCATCCGGCCTTGATATGCCGTTTTACTTGCAAAAACATGCTAATTTTAGGCCGGATGTTTCTGTCGATTGTTCAGCCTTCCGTCCCCGCTCTCATCAAACCGAACTTCGATAGAACTGACCACATACATCACAATTGGCCATGCAAAACAAAACACTGGGGTTGATTTGTGAGACATCGTGAGTATGTCAGCAGATGGGTCCATGCCTTTAGAGCTCCCATCGCATCCTTAGTACATCTGCTGCGTTAGGTGCATGTTTTTCATCCTCGGGGCTACCTTTGGTAAAAATCAAGGCTAGATATATGCAGTTCAAGGGTTGGTTGCGCCTCTTTACAAAAGGGTGTTAAAGGGTTTTTGTTTCTCAATGACGGATATTTTTCATTTCCGTCATGCAGGTATTACAATATGTATAATTAACAGTCCGCGATAGGTAGTTTTGGTGGGCGCGCAATAATCTGTGACAACGAGGGCCAAACCGCTCAGGGGGGAGGGGGAGGGGGAGTTACCACCGCAGCAAGCTCGTTCAAATAGGCACTGGGTCGTTGCCTTTTCTGTGCCAGTTGTACATTATGACCTGGCTCAGGGCCCACCACTGGTAAAGGGGTTCTATGATCGATGGAGAAAAGCCAGGGATTGTTTCAGAGCTCTGGAGCTATTTGAGGAATGAGAACGGACCATCGCTAACGCCAAGTGTGAATATCTCGGAATGACCCTCGCCATCCAGCCATTCACCAGCATGCAGTGAGTGTGCTGCAGGTGACTATGGGTCTGCCATCATTATGTGTACTTGCAAGTCCCGATATGGATTTCAGTGAACTAAAATATGAAATATAAATAGGAAATTTGATATGAAGCAGATTTCACCTACCTGATTCCCACTGCTGCAGGCTACCTAGGGCTGCATGAATTTCCCAATGGCAGAGACTCATCAGGGTCGTCTGGGTACGCTCAGCACAGGTTCTAGACATTAATCCACTTGAATCCACTTGATATTACTAACTAGGGAGGAAACTCAAACCAAATTCAGTGGAAAAACAATGGAATGATCGGTGGAGATTCAAAAGCTAATCATTTGGAAACATTTACATACATGGTGATCATTTGGAAGTCGGAGAAAGTTTCTATGTCAGGTGTGCATTGAAAATTAAATAGTTCAACATTTTCATGTTGCATTGTGCAGAAAACATCGGGACACGTGTTTTCCTTAATTTGATTCGCATCTAAATTTCTTCAGGTCCCTTGGTCTCCTTCTCCTCAAGTCAGCATCGACGTGTTCAACGCAACTGCCCATTCACCAAGGAGCAACCCGGTTGGGTTGTCTTGAAGAACGGCGAGCTGGAAAGCTTGAGCCTCGTGAGGATGGTCTTCCACCTTTACTTCTTCCCCAGCACTCACATAGATGTGCCAAAGGCACATCTATGCATTCCACAGGCTGGCTCAAGAAACCAACGGGAAATGCAAGAAAATCGACGGGAAGGTGATGGCCTGGGTTGCTATCCTGGATGGGAAGTGTCTCCCAGTGCATCGGTTTGAAGGGTCCGTGGACGGTGCAGCCTACTGGGAGATGCTGAAGACCGTGGTGTGGCCAGCTGTACGGCATCAAGCGACTCGTCGCCGGTACCGGTTCCAACAAGACGGCGCAACACCTCATGCGACTGCACCAGTCATAGAGTTCGTACACTCCAAGTTTGGTTAGAGGATCATCTTCCGCAACACCTCATGCGACTGCACCAGTCATAGAGTTCGTACACTCCAAGTTTGGTTAGAGGATCATCTTCCGCAACACCTCATGCGACTGCACCAGTCATAGAGTTCGTACACTCCAAGTTTGGTTAGAGGATCATCTTCCGCAACACCTCATGCGACTGCACCAGTCATAGAGTTCGTACACTCCAAGTTCGGTGAGAGGATCATCTTCCGCAACACCTCATGCGACTGCACCAGTCATAGAGTTCGTACACTCCAAGTTTGGTTAGAGGATCATCTTCCGCAACACCTCATGCGACTGCACCAGTCATAGAGTTCGTACACTCCAAGTTCGGTGAGAGGATCATCTTCCGCAACAGCGGGCACCATTGACCTCTATGCAGCTCGGACCTTTCCGATCTACTTCGTTTTTTTATTGCAGACTGTGGTGCACATGATAAGATATGAGCCTCAGATTGGAAGTAATAGTGTGGGACTTCGCTCGGAACATGGACGACGAAAAGCTGAGGAAGATGGCCAGACATACCCGACGCAGAGCAGAGTTGTGCAAGTCTGTGAGGGGTGGCCACTTCGAGTACCCCTCCAGAAAATCGATTGAGAAGAATGACATCGTGTGTGCCCAACGTGAAATGTCCAAAACAAAACGTGTTTCAGATAGGTATTTCGGTTAATAATGCTATGTAAGATAGATCTGCACTATCAATTTACTTTTTTCCACTTCCAAAATATAACACTGTATTGACGGGAAACCAACCAATTAACCAACCAACCAACCAACCAACCAACCAACCAACCAACCAACCAACCAACCAACCAACCAACCAACCAAGCAACCAACCAACCAACCAGCTTAGGTTAGCGACAACAGGCCACGGAGATCTGAATATCATGAGAATGATTGCCGGTGGATAATTGAGAAATTACACCACAGGCAGTCTGCTCCAAACCATCCAGCAGGTATTGCTCCAACCTCTCGATGGGAAGTCGTATGCCAAGGACAAGGTGTGTATGATATCTGGGGAGGGTGCCAAATGCTGTTCTCTGAGGTCGTTCGAGGAGCACCACGCGGCGTGGTTAGGTCAACACAGGATGCATCACCAGAGCCACAATCATTGCATAACGTGTTCAAAGTAGACCGAGAAAGTCTTGATGCGATGTGTGGAACATTTTTGTATCAGGGCATGGAGGGAATCCGAAGCAGATCCGATTCGAGCACGATCCATGTAGAAAATACGTAGTGAAGTGTATAGCGTATAGGGTCTTGCTTGCGGGGAAGATTCAACAATATCTTCGCCTGGCATTTACTTTGATACATTTATCTTATGTGAGGGTATCCAAGTTTTTCGTCCTTTCCAACGTGGGATTTCAAAGCAAATATCCAGCTACTTACCGGCATAGCTAAGCTGTGAGCAAATGGGCTGCGGAAGTCCGTGCAGGAAGAATCGAAACCCACCACAGTTCTCACTAGGTCAAGGTGTGCGCAGTAGTGGAAAACCCGCCGGTAGTGGTCACCATACGTGATGATGACTCACCTACCGGTTAGGGGTATGATGGAAATACGGAAAAAGAACCGCTGGCATGCGACAACAGAATAATTGTGGAGACTGCTGGCGTGGAGGTAGAATTTGACGTCGATCTAGAATGGTCATTAAGAGGTGAGGTATTGTTGATCTCAAGTTTTGTGTTAGAAACAGATCACCAATATGGGGCATCATCT